>JABFPN010003142.1:0-19182 GCA_022817305.1 Leptoteleia sp. ZL-2020
AGGACGACGAAATCCCTCTCTCGCGCGCGCGCGGCTCCGTTGCGTTTTACTCTTCCTCTTATCCGCGGCTCGAAATTATATCCTTGCGAAAAAGGAAAGAAAACGGACGGGGAAGAAAAAGGAAGACGAGGGCGAAAGTGCTGGGGAACAAAAAAGGGACGGGGAGAGGCCACCGGCGGGAAGGCCGAGCGAGATGGAAGGTGGACAAAGAGTCGAAGCCCCGGCTCGAAATCAAGAGCGGTCTTCCAAACGAGATTGATTCATAACGCCACGAGGAGCCAATGAACCGTCCAAATTGTTTTCGCAGGCCCAGAAAAAGTTATTCCACATTCGGGTACGCGAACGGGTGTCCGAGTGAAACGAGGGTGGTAAGCTGGATAAAACGAGCCTTTTATCCAAAGTTCGAAATTATCAAAGCGTCCCATTATCCAAACGTCATTTCATCCGAAAGTTATAACATGAAAAACTTCTTTTATCCAATATAAAAACTTGCCGGAGAATCTATTTCATCAACACGAGCCTTATACATTAATATCCTCTATTAATTGAGTGAACATGCTAAAAACAAATGTATAAAATTGAATTTTGGATGAAGTGGCGTTTGGATTTGTTCGGTATTGTTCCTAGAAATGTCTGTCGGCTACAAGGCAATATTTTTATAATAATACTTTCCTCAACAAATTCCTCTCCTTACATTCGAATGTGCGAATCTAATCATCTCTTGAAAATTCTGCCTCTGACAAGTAGACAAACACATAAATCCGATTTCCCTCCATCTGCATCAATTAAATTCTAATTACGGCATGTAATGGAAAAAAGTTCTACGTTCAAAAGAACGACAAATTCCTCTGTTTTTGTCATTGCAATCATTTCTGACGAAAACCAAAAAGTATCATATGCCTTAATTACTCACACTACTTAACCTAAAACTGTTGAAATTATTATTCCGTCTGTAAAGAGGGGGGATTTTTATCTTCGTAAAAATATTAGCTACACATTATATTAAAGACCGAGAGATGAGAAACCTAACATTAAACACAAATGGAATATGGCAATCAGGAGTTTGCCAAACATTAAATGGAAAATTAATATGCTCGTTTATTTGGACCTATTTAGCGGTAATTTATGGTCTTGAATTTTGGCAAAACCGAAACACTCGAATTTTTCGGTTGTTTGTATACTTCAATGATCTTAGCTTATAGTATATATAATTATATATATATAGTATATATTGTTATAATTATTCATAACTATTGTAAAAAATATTAAATTTCGAAATAAGCCTCCACCGCTGAACAAAAGATGGCGCCATTGTTAAATTATAATTAAAATTATTTCATGCAAAAGCTAACAACGTAAGATTGAGAGAAGCTGCCTTAAGTAAGTGTTTAAGAAAAAGTTGAGGACGATATATTTGACGTCGAAGACAAAAGATGAGCAAGTGAAGACCGAAAGTGTGCGAAGACGCGGAACTGAAAGAGTTATTAGATAAATATTTAACAATCTTTAAAATCATTAGGAATATTATTTTTTTGTCAAAAACAACGAAGACGTCAGAGGCCTACCAAGGGGTGTTAAATGTCACACATTAATAGCCATTAAGAATGCACTTGGCAGAGGAACCGCGCGGCAAGAAAAGATTCCCGCTTTGATTTAGCGTTTTGTTTTCGGCGCGTTCCGTTGTTCGCTTGTTTGTATTCCTTTATATCTCGGTCAATTACAATGTGTATTTATTGCGCCGAGAAAATGCCGCTGAAAAACTTTATAGTAAATCCGGACACGAAAAAGTTTCGACCCCCCGAGCCAATAAAACTGTTCGCGGAAAACTGCTGCCCGGACGTTCCTACATTACGGAGTTTTATTCGAAAATTTTATTATTCGGGTTATCGCATCCTTTTTACCTCGCGCCGCAACAGTTACACAAATATCGCGGCGATCAAAAGTAACAGCTAACCATCAAACTTGAGAAATAAGTAATAAACCTGCACCGACGTGGAGGGAAAAAAGCTTCGCCAGACATTGTAAAATTAAAATGAGAATAGTACATTCTCACGAATGTCAAGTAATTTAGTGTTTATTGGCACTGTAAATTTATACTTTGTATGCAAATTTACGGCGACGTTTACAGTCATTTTAGACGCGGATCGTGATTTTACGTCGGATCGACCAAGTTTCGTCGGAAAAACTGTAATATCGCGTTATCCATGAAAAAATTTGATATATGCATAAATAGTATATATGCATAATATGCATGTATGCATTTTCCCTTAACACTCCACCATCCTTGATTTACTATTAAAAACCAGAAATATATCTATTTCACATTTCTCAGCATAATTCTGCAAAAAAAAAAAAGAATAAAACTACCTAGAATGTTATTAAGAATTTAGTATAAAACCCCCGGCGAAATTACGTAAAAAAAGTTGGCATAGAGTTCTACCTGGATTAAAGATTCTTAACAACTTAATTAAGAAATGTCTGTTGCATTCTTAACATCTTTTATCGTGTATGACATTTTTCCTTGAATTTTTAATACGAGATGATTAGAAATTTTTATCTAGGTTAATTGAATAATTGATTTGCACTTATTAGTTTTCAATTAATTTTGATTCGGCAATTTCCTTTATATGATCCGATTTGATTTGATTCATATGATACCATATAAAATTTAAACTAAACTATAAATCAACTATACAAACACAGCGCAAATTAATTAATCGACAATTGATAGAACTGAATAATAAAGTGTGTTTCAAATTAAAAACCTAAAGAAACATTTTGGTAACGCGCAAAAGGACAAATTAACAAAATAAAGGCAATAACAATGTCTTTTTTTTATAATTTTAATTAATGATAAGTTACCCTTTATGCATGTAAAAACAAAAGCACATAAAGTTTGTTTAAAGGTTGAAAAAAAAGTTGTATTTAAAATCCACCACTACGCGTCTTTTAATTGTCTCACTTGGAAGTACATTGAATTTCGTGTTTACAACATTTGTGGCATCAAACATTGAACAACTCTTGCCAATGCAACAGAGGCGTATAAAACACATTCTTGTCCAGCAATGACTTATCTCTGGGTCAACTCGGTCCTCGCGAAGTGCGTCATCCGGTGCGTGAAAAGCGCGCAAAAAACCAAACGTGCGAGTAAAAGAAAGAAAGAAAGAAAAAAAGAGCGCTAAATCGCGCTTGGAGTCTCGTTATATCGTTGGCGTAGCGGTACTTTCGATGCAGCAGTCACGCGTATGATGAATGAATGCAAAATACGAGGTTTCTCTAGTTTTCATAGAGGCCTCGGCGCGCATCTGGCGCTGGGCTTGGCGCAATTTGCAAGATGCGCTCCCCGAGTGAAACATCAAACTTCGCGCACATGCTACGCGCGCGCTGATAAATACGCGCGAATAAATTCCGCAAAGTTCCGCGGGAAATTGCGGCAAAAGTTGCGCTTGTCATTTCACGCCTGTCGCCTCGTCACCGGCGCGATATTTTTCCATTCGAACGGCAGATCCCCGAGGATGCCGCGAACCGCTCTCGCGACTTGCCGAGGGTTCGGCTTGCTTTGGAGTTTGCCACGGTGCGAAGACGCAGCTGAGAGTCTGGAAGCAATCTTGGAGAACAATTTTGAAGAAATTTTACATTCGCGGGCACACTTTCTCGTAGCCAACTTTTCGCGAACTTCGGTTAAGCCACTTTTTTTCCAATTCTCACTCGGCATTCGATATCTACCCGCGCAGCAAGTTCAGTATTATACCAGTACTGACGAGCTGAAAAGTGCAGGCGCAATATTGGCGTACAACTGTTGGCACTAGTTATATATATATATATATATATATATATATATATAAATCATGAAAAAGATGGGAAATAAATAGGTAAAATTTGCTTCAAATGTACCAAAATGTATTTATACCAAAGTTAATAAAAAAATACGTGGCAATCAAGAACTGGGACTTTACTGGCCCAGAATTGTTTCCTAAATTTGGCCAAGATTGGTTTTACTCCGGTTGACTAACGGAACTATAGAAAACCATAACTGAATCGGTATTGACCCAGAATTGTTTACCATGGTCTGGCAGCCAGTATAGGGCCAGAATTGGGCCATTTTTCCATTACTGGCAATTTCCTATTGGGAACGGTTACGAATCTTGGGCCAGTATTGAGCCATTTGTAAATTTCTACATGGGAAGTTATTCATCAATGATTCATCAACGTTTATTATCCTGAACATTGGGGCACCGAAATGATCGATTTCTTTGAAAAGTGGCACCGAGTCTTTTTTAGGCTGTTTCAGTATGCAAGCGCCAACTGCAACGTCACCATCGCGCACATTATTATAGGTTCGATCAAAATAAGGAGAGATAGAGGGGAAAAAAAATAAATTGTGCCCGAATAAAGACGGTCGTTTCTAAAAATAAACGGTTCATTTTAAATATGGGATCCCTCCTTTGGCACGTTCCGAGAAACAAAACAAAGGTGGCCGAGGGGTGAGGCGGGGGGAGCATTTTGTTTATCACAACGATCGATAAATAAAAGACCTTGCGAAATCAGCGAGCAGATGCGAGCGAAAGTTACATAACTGCGCCGATGACGATGATACCGAGGGAGAAGGATGCCGAAAGCGAGGGAGACAGAAGGAGAAAAGATCGGACGACCGACGGGTAGGGGGCGATGGGAGGGGGGGGGGCCAAAAGAAAAAGAAAGCAGCGGGAAAAAATGAGGGGCAATATTTTTCCAACGCGAAAAAACCTGTTCCTTCGGGTTTATCCCCGGCAGTTACGATGATCCACAGCTGGATCAAACGAGCCGAAAAAAAGTAGGGGCTTGGGAACCGACCGACACGATGCGTTCGGGTATCGACGTCCCGCTCGCACTCGCACCGTCCGACGGGCGCCGTGGGGCTCGCGGGCAAGGGCACAAGCCCGGACGCGGCGAGACCGAGTCGTGCGCGCCGTTTCAAGGTTAAGAGGACTCCACACCGGGCACGCTCGGTTTTGGTGGTTTTTAAATTTTAAAGGCCGCCCAAGAGTTTTCGCTGTAAAGTAAACGGTCGCGCCGAATTAGCCAGCCACGCGAGCCGCCCAATTAACCGCCGCCATACATCATTTTCATTGCCAACATTGACACTTTGATTACTAAATTAAATGTTTTTCTTCCTTTTTTTTTCGCGAATTTTATCACACATTGTAGGGTGAAATCGTACGAAACTGTAATTATTAGCTGGTGACTTAATTCTAGTATACAGAAAAAGAAAAACAAAAAAACAAACAAACAAATTTGTTGTACTTTGAACAAGTTTCGTTTGTCAATACCTTAATTTCAGGTAGACATATTTAATTTATAATTGTTTAAAAATGTTTTTAAAAAATAACCAACATTAATAATTAAGAATAAGCCAGAACAAATAAGAAGGAAAAGTAAATTGATAAGAAAAACGACTAAACAATGCCGAACGCGTCATTAAAATATTTGTTCAAATATACTGGTTTTTAAGGTGCGCTATTAAAAATTCCCATTTCTCGCGGAGAAATTCTTTTCCCACTGGAAATGAGATGGACAATAAGTTAACTGTAGTTTGAAGGTTGCATTCGTCATGCTTGTCACTTGGTCGTTCTGCTGTCACTTTTTCAACATTATTTTCCACTTACACTTTGTCCTCTATTTACGCACATCTAGATTTGCTGACCCGTAAATTTTCAATTTTTCCTTCAACCGCCTTTAATTCACACGCATTGTTTTAGTAATCACTCGTCGCGCAACGTTACGTGACGTCTTTGAAATTTACTCTCGCCACAATGTAAATTGTTTTCATCCAAATGATTATTCCTGCGATACTCCATAACTCATCCGACTCGTATCTTATCGAATTATGATAATTGAATAACAACGTTCAGTATGTTCGTTCTCGTTCTTCGTAACAATACGAAATATAAAATATCGTTCAAACAAAGGGTCAACTGCTGTTTTCATTAAAAAAAAAAGAAAAAAAAAAAGAAAGAAAGAAAAGAAAAAGACCGTATCTTTCGTAAGATACTGTCGCGGCAAAAGAGAAGAATATAGCATTAATTATTCAAACGTTTCCTGGAATTCGCGGTCAATATTTAATCCGAAAACCGTCACGTCTGGGGTTTAAAGAATAACATGTTATGCAGACGCGCAGCTCTTACGATTAGCGCCCGAATAACGCCGTGAAAAGACTCCGACGAGTTACAAGAATCCATGCGGCTGAATAGCCGACAATGGGGCTAACGCAAAATTTGCAAGTTGGAGCGTCCAGAAAACCGGACCTTTTTCCAAAAACTTAGACAACATCTCGCGCCGGGGAGATATTTATAGGCCGCGCGCCTTAAATATACGCAAACTGGAGATTTAATATCAAGACCGGTCGGTATTTTAGTCATCAACGGTAAGAACCTATAATTACGCAACCTTCAAAAGTTAGTTACTCCGATCAAATTGCACCTCCCCATTCAAATTATACCTATTTTGATAGCGCCTTCGTTTCCACGCCAACGACTCAAATCATTTCCAATTTCTGCAGCTACGTTAAACCAAAAATTGTGCAACTACAAAATAATAACAATGCCCTAGTAAAAGTGAAACATATATGGTCCATATATAGTCGATTTATATTTTAACAATTTCATATACGGAAATATACACTCACACAACTGTCTATTTAAGATTAATAGAATCTTCTTATGATTAATAGATTTTCATCTCATATTTGTATAAATTCTTAATGTAGGAATAATTCTGTTTGTGATAAATAGATTTTATTTAATCTAAATAGATATCCAAGTGAAGTTTCCTCAGTGTGACTTGACAATTTTATATACACTCACAAAATTGTCCATTTATGAGTAATAGAATCTTCTTATATTTAATGGACTTTCTATTTAATATTAGAAAAAATTCTTAACCTAACGAAGAATTCCAACTGCATTTTTCTCAGTGTATGGACGTATACACTGAAAATAAAATCATTAAAAATTACTCTGCTGCAACCCTAAAGTTGCTGGTAAAAATTCTGGTAAAACACACCAAAGTATGGAAAACACGGTAATTTTTACTGTGCTGGCACGGTAATTTTTTCTATATTGTATAAATGGCTTCGCTTTAAGGTTCCAGCACAGTAATCTTTAATAGTTTTTTTTTTTTTCTTCAAAGTATGTTTCAACAATTTCATATTTAATATTTACTCACCGACTGCATCATCACTGTGTCAGTGCAATGTACGTATTGTACTATAACGTACACTGAGAAAAAAGTTATATTGAAAATTACTATACCATATGAGTTCTGAAAGATATCGTCTATGGTGTCTACGAAATTACTACACCAATTATAATGAAATCTTCCATTCGATATAATAAAATTTAATATACTAGTACACGGAAAAAAAAGTTTCAAGAGCACACCTAAATGTTTATATGCACTATATAAACAGTATGGTAATATTCGGAACACCTAAATCAGTATAGGTACCGGAACCAGACTCGTTGAATAGATTTCATTTGGATGAATCTCCCAGAGTAGTATAAATAAAATGTACCAACATTTGACACATGACAGTTTACCTAACCCAACCTAATTTAAGGCAGCGTTTCTATCAGACGCGCATTCAGTGGAATACATTTTCCTCATATATAGGGAATTCATGTATTAAATATTTTGTTTTATTACTATATTTAAATAAGTATGGTTGAATCACCCATACTTTAAAATATAAATTAAATAAATTATCAAGTTGTTGTAATAAAACATTTATTACCCTACAAGTATGGGTGGATTTTCCATACTATTTTTTTCAGTGTATGATAATAATCACCAAAATAACAAACAAATTTACAACACTAATATAAAAAAATTTACCATATCGAATGGAAAATTTCTTTATAATTGGTATAGTAATTATGCTAACACCATAGACGATATCTGTCTGAACTCATATGGTATAGTAATTTTTAATATAACTTTTTTCTCAGTGTACTAAATAAATCAGAAATTACGTGCAAGGCGACAAGATTTCATTAGAAAGATTTCCGAAGGAACCTGTAATTAATTTTCGTTGGAGAATCGATTTATTGGGGAGTTTCAATTACTTTTTGAATTACGTAACACGCCATCAATTTGTCAGCTGGTTGAACAAAAATCGGTCGGCGAAGTCCCCCCGAGTGATTGCTGCCAAATAATCGAAAGCGTTTGCGAATGCTCGGGTGTGATGGAGCGTTCGCGTCTATTGTGAACGGGCCTTTTACCGTGGGAAAGCAGTCGGTATAACAGGTAGTAAGCAGACGCGTCGAAACACGTAACGCGACGCAACGCTATACGAGATGCTTCTTCGGTGTCAGCCGGAGCTGCGTCGGAACAAATACTATCGATGTCGGCCGTTGTTTCTGCGATGTGACATTCGTCGAAATTAAACTGAACGCGATATGTCGCGGGAAATTGCCCAAACCGTCACTCCTCGGCTCGTCTAAAAGCCAACGAAATATCATTTTTAATCACCCGCGATATTTAATCGCAAAACAGAATAATCCCAGGTTTAGCAGTGTGTTTAAAAAGACGTAGAAGATGATTCGAATTTGTTCAGAAAATGTATGTTTTTAATCCCAATATACGGTGTTAATGGTATCTCGACTTTTTCAACTCATTCAACGGTCCCCATATTCAAATAATATCTATATACACTGAGAAAAAAGTTATATTGAAAATTACTACACCATATGAGTTCTGACAGATATCGTCTATGGTGTCTACGAAATTACTACACCAATTATAATGTAATTTTCCATTCGATATAATAAAATTTAATATACTAGTATGATAATCACCAAAATAACAAACAAATTTACAACACTAATATAAAAAAATTTACCATATCGAACGGAAAATTTCTTTATAATTGGTATAGTAATTATGCTGACACCATAGACGATATCTGTCAGAACTCATATGGTATAGTAATTTTTAATATAACTTTTTTCTCAGTGTACCGGAAATATCTGTCAAAAATATCCCTACGTCCAATTCATGATTGAATATCATCTATAGTACATTTTTAGGATATTAAAAAATATTTACTTTTTCAAAAATATAGTGTACTGAAAAAAAAAATTAAGAATTACTGCGCTGGAACTTTAAAAGGATCTGTCATTTAATATAAATTACTATTTTTGAAAAGGCCATGAAACTAGTTTACTATGTTTATAAAATAACTAGTTTACTATAATTATAATTGAAACAGAAATTTGTCCTTTTAAAAAACTGTAATTTTTACTGAAAGACCGATATACATATGAACAGACAGTTAAAAACAGTAATTTTTTTCTTCCTCTATAATCATTATTACAATTATTATGGATAATTGTGATAATAACAACAGTATCAACGCGTATGATGTCATTTTCTTTATTACTGTAATTGAAATAGATTTCTCCTGTGAGCTTTAACACCGTTGATAATAAAATCAGATACGCGGGAATAGTTTGCTTATATCACACAGTTCAAGATTTTTTGCCCTTGCTAATTTTATTCCAATAAAATTCCGCAATCTGTTATTAAACTTATCTGCCCCTTTTATAGAACATTGTTTATCAATAACGAAAGATCGAGGTAGAATGATCGATAAGATGCAGCGAATGATAACCAATCAATGAAATTTGCAGCGATAAATAATTAATGGCAAATCATGATAGGTGTTTGGCACTTAACAATTGAAACAGGTGAGAACGTAAATAAGAATTAAATGAGTATGGGAATTCGATGGATAATGACGGATTATAAATATTCAATTACACTTCATAAGTATGCAGTGTGAATTAACGTTTTTGAGAGCAACATTTTTTAACTTCGGTTACACCTTCCGCTTTACCCAAGCCTTCCGACTTTTCCCACCTTTATTATTTTGCAAATTAAACATCGCACAAAGGCAAGCGTCCCGTAACCGCTGATACGTATCTGATATAAATTTGCTATTGACACTGACTTATTCAAAGCCAATGTATGACAATTTAAAATTAATCATTTGCATTTCTTAATTGAATTACTTGTAAACTCATTGCTTATTAATTTCCATATACCTGATAAGGAATTAAATGTGTTAATTTAAAATGAAATGTAATTAAATAATGAAAAACTGATAATAGTTGATAAGTATATTAATATAAAAATAATGTACTTATTCTAAATATATGATTAATATATTTTATATTTTAAATTTATTATATTTTATGTAATTGTAATGTATTTTATTCTAAATATATTGTTGGAAGGAAAAAGATTAAAGTTAAAAATAACATTGATAAACGTTGCATAGTACGAACGCTTTCTATATTACGGAAAAAGTTAGATTAAATTCCATTATAAAGTATTATAAAGCAAGGACAAAGTCTGTTTACATGCACATTCGTGTCTCTATTCAATGAAAGTTATTTGAAAAGTTTTCAATTTTTATTATATAGTATAATAGTGATACATGCTCGTCTTACAATTAACGTAATTGAAGCAGTGAAATTTGTGAGTTAATAAACATTTAATTCGCTTTGCAAAATAACACAAAAAGTTTCTGTTGGGACAAAAATTACGACTAGCCGTTATAACGAGAATTTTTTTTTAATCTAACGAACTGCATTAAGCTCACAATAACCGTAATTTGAGTAATTCAATGAGAATGCAAAATGTGCCCTATAATGAAATTTTGCGTGACTGCAAAAATATTCGATTACAATAACCATGATGTTTTTCTTGAAGTCTACATTTAATGTGCAAAGTGCAATGAAATTAATAACAGTTTAGTATATAACATTTATATTTCTTTTATAATAATTTTTTTTAACAGTTAATTGAGTCTTCGTTGTCCTATTAAAAATGAAACATATATGTATGGCCCATATGTGGTCTACATATATGTTTCAACAATTTCATATAAGGAAATAAAAAATTCACGTATGGACATATATGTTTTTTCTTAATTCATATATGGCCATATATGGTCAATATGTGGTAATAATTGACTTCCATATAAGGAAATTATTAAATGCATATATAATTATAATATTATATATCTATTATTGCCATATATCATATATGTATGCCCACATATAATGTCCATCCAATTTTCTATTTCCTTATATGAAATTGTTAAAACATACGTGGACCGTATATGGATCATATATGTTTCATTTTGACTAGAGTGGTGCTACACATTGTCCAAGCGCGGAGACTTATTCATATACCTAATTTAACTTAAACAACAATGAAGCTAATTTACCATATTACTTTTCCCGAATTCATGATATAAACAATTTACCGCGAAGACTTGTGTTTAAATATCCTCCGATTCCGACAAAATCATAACAAATACAATAACCGTGTTTACTTTTACTCGCAAAGTGTACCGCGCGGCGCAAAAATTCACGGCAGCTACCACTTTCCTCGCGCGTTATTAGAATCCGGACGGCATTGATTGCCGAGCAGACACCATTCGCAAAGGATACGGCACTACCGCGCAAGTCCATATTTACCTACAATGATTAGATTTACAAACAGAAACGAGCTGATGAATTGCGTTTACCGAGCGATCGTATGTAATTGAGATAAAATTGCGAGCTGATTTCAATAAAATAATGCATACGATTGACCGGGAAGAAAGTGCGCGTAGGAAGGTGCGCGCGCCCGCTTGTTCCCGAGCGAACAAATGTTCGGCAGGAACTCGACAAACATCTCGGCCAGATTTATCGCGCAGCCGCGTACCATGCCATAATCAACTTTTCCACGCCTTTATACGAATAACTATTTATCTGTCAATGCCGATGACGTTATTTTTATTTCTTTTTTTTTTTCTTTCTTTTTTTTCCTAATACACGTATCCTTGCGTCGCGAACAAAGGCACGAGTCAAGAAGCATTTATTGATTTATGATTCTGTTAACGAACTCGTAGGAATGAGCGTCTGTGAGAAGGGGTATAAATATTTAATGGCGATTTGCTCGCCAGGGAAACACGTAAACGGTCAACATTTGAATGAGAATATATCGGTAACGTTATTACGGTATTATATAAATGTCATTTGTGTGGCTCGGCGGGGATTTGAGTGGAAAAAGGCTCGCGTACGCGTCCTGCGTGTCCAGTGAAAAAGAATTTATTTCACCGTAAAAGCGCGCACGTTGGTCGCGCTCGTGTGCATTAAATTCACGTTAAGTGATTCGTTTAATTATGCAGTTATTAATGGTCGCTGAAGCATTTGCGTATTGTGTGTCATACTGTTGTACTCCACCCTTGTGTTTGCTCCTAATGCATTTCTAAAATCAAACCGTAAGAGACGCGACTGAGAGATTGATTCTTAATTTAAATCGCGCGTCTGAAAGGAGAACAATTTCAAAGTGACTTCAATCGCTTCGTTTAGTGCACTTGTAAAGCGCACATGGATAATGTTTATAGTTTGTTTTATTAACAGTCGTATTTAATTATAATGTATTATTATACGCACACAGGCAGAAAAATTTGTTAGACTGAGAAAAAAGTTGTAAAAAAACTAATTTATTATGTTTCTGTTTGCTAAAGAAATTTTTTTTATTGTCAAATGTAAGAAACTATAGAGAAATTAATACATAGCATTTGTGGAGTATATAAATGTTGAAGATTTAAAATAAAATTTCGATTACTGTGTATAACTGATATTTTTTGATTGCGATCTAATAATTGTATCGTTAGGAATAACAATGACAATAATAAAAAGCAATTGTTCACAACCTTTACGATTATTTATAGCAGAAATGTTTCTTCTTCTTGACATACTTTTAATTCAATACCAATGGCACTAATTCATCTAACTATTTTTACTCAATATAGATTTCTTACAGTACGCTCTTTTTATTCTTTCGTTTCCTTTACTCGCAAAGCTCGTGTTATAAACGTTCTATTATATTTTATATTTTTAAATTGTAAATAAAATAATAAAAGTAAAAAAAAAAAGTAAAACTATTGCCGAGTTGAAAGAAGGAACAATGATAAAAATAATAAAGAGAATTAAGGGGAAATAAAACTGGAAGATGCAAAACGAGCACAAAGTGTAAAAAACAATTCGATCGCGGGGATTTAATAAAATCTGAATCAACATTTGATTTGAATAGGAAATAAAAAAAGCTCGCGTCTACGTCCGCAACACACATCAATCGACACACTAAATGCTCGGATTTGTTACACATTACTGCTACGCATTAGAATTGCCACGCTGTGCTATACGGTTGCCGACACGAATATCGGGTTTACACGTTGCTATAATTATCTAATCGGTCATACGTGACATACTCTTGGGGATCGTAAAATTATGCGGCGGCGTCAAATTAGGCGATTGCCAATTTTGATTCGCACAACTTTTACTTTCACCTGAAATCGTTACGCCGCGCCACTTGTTTGGCCATTAAAATGCACTTTTTTTTTATCGCCTCTCTCTCTTATAGTCGCTTCAACTACGTCCGTCTCACCTCTTCTCAGCCATCCGTCCTTCTCGCACACCGTCTCATTCAATTGCCGGCAAATAGTGTCACAAAAACAAGTTTTTCTCATGCGTTTTTCATTGAAATAAGAAAAAAAAAAAGAAACTGGCGGGAAAAATGCCCGGTGTGAGAGTCGGTTAAATACATCGGGCGCCAGCGGGACAAACAGAAAAGAGGACGATTTAAACCGCGCTTAGAACTCACAAAAATATGCAATTTGTGGGGCCAAGATATATTATTGAGAATGAAATTGAAAACTTTTAGTAATGCACAAAGAAAAGAATAAAAATAAATAATTACTGTAGCTTCAGTACTAAAAATGAGACGTATATGATTTTCCTTAATCCATGTATGGTCATATATAGTCGATATATGGCAATAACTGATATCATATTCTAGCCATATATGCACTTTATAACTTTCTTATATGGAAATTAATTATTGCCATATATCGACCATATATAGCCATTTATTGATTAAGGAATGACATATATTTTCATATATGAATTTCTTGTTCTAATTTCTCAAGGGTGACTGGTGACTGTGAGATAACGGCTTCTATTCTTTGATAACGACATATTTTTTAATGCTTTTTAATTTTTTGACATTTTTAAAATATTACATTATATTATAAGAAGTAGTATAAATGTATGCAAATCCACGTGTTATTATAAAATATAGTTGCAAACACTAATAAATTTTGTCTTAGTATATATAACATAAATTTATATGTCATAGCCTTACTTATTATGATGGTATAAAATCATTGCAAATAGGTATACTATTAAAGCTTTGCATATTATAGTAATTCTTAATATAACTTTCCTGAATGCTCGTAAGTGAAGTACACCCGGAGAACAGTTTATTCGTTTTTTAATAAATCATTTTATATTTGTATAAAAACCTAATAAATAATCCATTTCAATCAAATTAAATATTAAATTTTATTAAACAAATGTGATGATATATCGAATAACTTTTTATTTGAATTGAATACATTTTATTGCCTATTAAAGTAAGTAGTTTATTGGGTTCGTACAAATAAATATTTGAAACATAAACAATCTATTCTACGAGTTTTTCTTTTCTTTTATATTGATTTCATGCAAGACTATTAGAAAACTGCTTAGATTTAGAAGAAGGCTATTGAAAATGTCAAATGTTAAAATAACAATAATAATGGGAACATTTGAGCATAAAAACAATACTCAACTGAAAAATGAAACGTTTTTAATATTGTCTATAAACAAAAGTAATGTTTGTAAATATTTGGAAGGACAAATTAAAGAAACAAAAACAATAATATTGCTTATTTACATCCAAAGGACATAAGAATGGAAGTGAATGAAAAACAAAAACAAAGTCATTTTGTATTTTGATAACGTGTTATTTTTCAGTCCTATACAAATAATTTATTATATTACTAACAGAGACTAACATTTCTAGATCATTTTTCTAATAAACGTAAGTCAATAAAGTAGCAACGCTCTAAATAATAATAATAAAAAAAAAAAAAACAGTACAATTTTTCGGTACAACACTTTATGCGCGGTAAATGCGTTATTCTTTGGTTTGAATAGAGATTCAATCGCGAAGTTTCATAAATTGTTACAGATTGATTAATGGCGAACAATTGATCGTTGTTGAACGGAATTTTGCATCGTAATGCTTTCATTAATTAATCAATCAACAACTTTTCTTGATTATACTTTAACGGCGGTTGCGCGGCGTGTTCGGAAAATTACGGCAAAAGTTGCGCCGCGGAGTCATTTTTGTTTATGATTTTAGTTGATGAGATTCAATTAAGGTGTTGGCGAAGTGGGTTGCGGAACACATAACTCGAAGAAAGCGCGCCTTTTATTACGTACTATTATTATAGCCGGCTGAACTAAAATACACATTTTATTTCTAATTAACAACGTACTTTGTTTATTCGATTTTCACGATCATAATTCTGAAACGGCGTTGTAAAGACAAACGAACGATAAAAATTCATTATACATTCTGTAAATCAATTTCCGCCTTCCCTTTTACCCAAATTCATACGATAATAGAATAATTTCGAAACATTCAAACGTTTAAATTAAAATCAACATTATGAAATGAGCCACGGTCGGTACAACCCCCCCCCCACTCCTCCCCTCCTCCCCACCCCATCTCGTAGCAATTTAAAACTTCAATTCATTTCAAATTTATCGTTTATACAACTTTAAATTTCTGTGCCACCTTTTCATTTAAAATCCGATGGAACTGAAGGATGGAACGTTTTCAAATTTGAGTACATAAAAAAGGCAATGTTTAGTTAAAAATAAAAAATGGAAGGTCAAATTAATGAAATAAAAAGAATAATATTGTTTATTTATATCCAGAAGACATAAAAATGGATGTAAATACAAAACAAAAACAAAGTTCGTTTATATTATTCATTTTGAAAACGTTATATTCTTCAGTACCATTATGACCGGACGGGTACTCGATCCGGCACAAAACTTTGGAATCTATTTCTTAAAAAAAAAAAAAAAGAAGGAAAGGAAAAAAAGGATTACAACGAGAGGGGTTTCACCGTGATCAAGCAAAAGCCGTCAAGTTTGGTATTAAAAAAGGGAGGGAATTACAATGGAAAACTACGATAGAGCAAAGAGAGAGGTGAAAAAATGGTAACCGAAGAATAAAATGTGCTCAAAATACAAAATGAAAACGAAAAATTATTATCTTTTATTTTGAAATGCACAGAGGGGTACTCAAGAAAAAATGAAAACAACGACAAACATTGTTATTGTTTTTATTTTGTTAATTCGTCCTTTCTGGTATTGACAAATAATTCCTGTTCACGTTTATAGTATGAAATAGCGTTTTATTCTTCAGTTTCCGCGTAGGAAAAAACGTAAACACGGGAAGGTCACGTGGGCCGCAAACCGCTCGAGTGGAAGGCGCGATCGATGGACGAAAACGTACTAAAAGAAAGATCTGGTGCGCGGCGCCGACCACATTCGTCCTTGCAAGCACTAACAATATTTGATTAAATCCAGGATGGCTGGATCTTGGGCGACCGCAACACCGCCGTGGCTAATGAGAACTGCGGTAAAAAGCCGCGGGGCGAAGCCGAGAGCGGCGCAACGGTCGACGGGAAGGGTGGCTACGGCCGTAGCCGGGGTCCTGGGAGGTTTGGGGGGAAGGAGGGGGAGGGGGAGGGGTTGCGAGTCGCGGCGGTCACGTAGTACGTCTGTCTATAAATGCTACATGTCCGCGTGGATCCGTTACCTTACGTCACTCGCGTGACCCTCCTCTGTCCCTGCGCCCGTACGAGTCGTTAGCCTACTTGGCGCGTCGCGCTGGCCAACGCTCCCGACGATCGCCGTGCTTGCCTTCCTGTTTTTCTTTTCCTTTCTTTCCCTCTTCTTTTCCTCTTCTTTTTCCTTTTTTTGTCCAGCACTCGGCCGTTCCGCCGCCGCTGGCTACTCGAATGCCGGTGCTCGGTTCAAATTTGGCGCTCCCGCGCGCGCGCAATCCCGCCGACGCCGGTTGCGTTGTGCGCGTGCGCGCTCGGTGCCGCTCGGCCGGGCGGCGCGCGAATTCGATTCCGGGCCTCGACGCGCGACCTCTCCTCGTTACGTTTCGCCGGTTGCGATCGTGGTTCGTTACTCGGACACGTTCGGCCGACGAGCGATCCTTGCGACTGAGACGCCGCAAGGCGGCGTGCTACGTTTTACGGCGCGACGTACGAGCCCCCGCTCCGAAGCTACTCTTTCTCGCACGCACGATGCCCCGCCCGGCGAGCGCCGAGCCACCTCGCTCTCTCTCTCTCTCTCTCTCTCCCTCTCTCTTTCGCTCTCCTACTCTCTCCGTGTCTCTCCTTCTCTTTCCTTTGCACGCTCCCGCCGTCCCCCTTTCTCACGCTCCCTCCTTCTCGCACGCACTCGCGTCGTCAATTTTCACGTACAATTTTAGTTGCACCGTTTGTTTACTACTTGTTGTTCCGCACAGGTCGATTTCGATCCGCAAGGCTCTCTGCCCGAGTTACGTCTTTGGGAAACCTGCAACTGCGATCGCCATTTCGGCCACTTTGCTGCATTTGCATTTTTAACCAGCAATTTTGCAATTTTTTTTCTTATGAAATATGTTTTCCATTTTTTTTTTTTTATTTTGCGATGATTTAAATTGATTATATAATGATAACGCAACAAAAATTAAGGTGAAACAGTAGGAAAAAAGAGGCGTTTGATTTTTTAGACTTTATATATAAATAAATAATAGAAGCTAATTACACTTAGCTAGTCAATTTGTTAGTTCTCGTTTGCAATCAAGCTTTCTGACCGCATACACTTTTATTCACTTAAAATATCTATCTCAAAATTGTCATCGTGATACCTAATCAAGAGGCGGCAAACTTCACACTTGTCTCTACTCGCCATTTCGTCCCTAGTACAAATATATAGTATCTTTTATAACACATGCAAGGAGAGTGCCCTGTTTCTGTTCTATTTAGAAAAAGAAACTCGACTGTTTTTATACGCGGACGGAAACTAGTCGCTTTCAGCCACAGGGCGGAAACTCTCAAGTTTCCGTCCTCGTCTATAATCAGCCAGTTTCCGTCTTCTAAACAGGATGAAAGCAGGGCAGTTTCCGCGCACTCGTTACACAAACAGATTTTTTTATAAATGCTAATAAAAGATTTTTTGTAAATTATATCAGGAAACAGTTCTGTGAATATTTATTGTAAATCTTTTTAATTTTACTATAGTAATACAATAGTGAGAGGATATCGTTCAAAGTACAATTTAAAGTTTCACATGGTACGGTAAAATTTTCAAAGGTATGAAAATTATAATTTTAAAAGAAATATTTCCTAATCACTTTTATTCTATCAATGTGTGGCGTCTACTTTTATTTATTTGTATTTATTTTTATTTTCACTCACTTATCAAATATCACTCAGAAAAATCTTATTTTCATCTCAACATTTTTGTTATACTAGTATAAAGTATTCTGTCAAATAATTTCTTAATCAATACTACACACTTACAATAGTATATTTTATAAATCTTGGAAAAACTGTTATAAACTTAACGATATCATCTCAGCACTAGAAGATATTGTAATTTTCATCGAATATACACGCAAAATAATGGTTTAGCCATAGTAGATAAACTTATATGGTTACGAACTTCTGGTCAAATAAACGCGGAAATTCTGTCCGGATTGACAAAATCATTTACTCAGTAACACCTATTCAAATTTGGCTGAGCTTTCTTGATGCAATAAGAAAGTGGAATGTTTGTGTATAACCGACTAGCATAGCTGTTGTAAACACATGTTTTCTTAAGAAAGATATCCGTATTGCTAAATCAACCAAACATTTTTTTCTAATTAAACACTATTGGCGGGACTAAATTCTTTTTGCTGATTTGACCATACACTGAAAAAAATATTCGGATTACAATTAACTCCACCGTGGAGTTAAAATATATTCAGTAACGTCAAGTGAGATTAGTTTGATCGGAATGAATGTAATAGGTAGAATCTACTCCATATTGGATTTGCCATCAATTATTAGAATTAACTGAAAAAGCGATTCAAACAAGTATTCGTGGAGTTTTAATTTACTCCGCGAGGTACTTGATTTACACTATGTCTTGAAAATACATTCAAATACGTTAGTTGGTGAACATAACTGAAAATGTGATT
>JABFPN010003143.1:0-19181 GCA_022817305.1 Leptoteleia sp. ZL-2020
TTAAATTATATTCTCCCATATCTGAAAAATGGTCTGAATCTTTTGTTAAGAATTAAATCAACATTTTTAAAATAATATTTACAAAAACACTAACTCCGTGGCAGCAGGCTTACAGCATCACCTTAACGATGATAAACGCAAGTTGACGTGTTTCGTGGAAATAAGAAATCGTGCAAACTTTCTGATTGGTCGACTCAACAAAGAATGTTTGAAAAGCGAATGTCATTTCCTTCATTTTCCCCTCTCTTTTTCGTATTGTAAGCTAAAATGAGACGAAGATACTTTTATCAAAAGGCAACATAAGGCATGTTCCAAAGTTATATTTAATAGACCGTGGAGTGGCATTACTGTACCTTATGTTACATTCACATGACTTACACTTAGCATTGTGCGAATCAAATGCAAAGTTCGTTTATCAAATAATTGAAATGTTACGTTGCACACTCTGCTATCTATTGGTAGGAATGTGTATTCAGTGTGGAGATATTTAGGCTGGGGCTCGTACTTGAAGTTGGTAATAAGGCGTTCAAAAAATTCAGTATAATAATGTAATCGACAGAGAAAGTATTTTGTTAGTGAGAACCCGAGTAGTTTTTCGAACGCTTTGTTACCAACTTCCAGTACGAGCTCTGGCCTAAATATCTTTGTATGTACTAAGTTCCATGGATCAAATAACATTGGCGTATCAAGTTGCATCAAGTTTTCATTTAATGTAAACACAGCTTTGCTGGCAGTTTGATTCGAACGTATATTTTGTTTATAATTTACAGAAAATAAGTAATTTATTTAAAATATTAAAATGTCGTATATGTTACCTCATCTTCACAATGGTTGGCAAGTGGATCAAGCTATTTTATCGGAGGAAGACAGAGTTGTGGTAAGCTTGGATAATTATACCTTTTAGGTTATAGTGTTTTGTGAACAAAACTTATATTAACATTTGATCAGTCTCGTGAAATTACTGACTTATTATAATGTAAACAAATTAATTTAATTCTTAAAGGCTGTTTATAATTTGTAATTAGAATCGTTGCTATTAATGAACTCATTTATTTCTCAATGTTATGAAGATAATATTCAGGTGAAATGTCACTCGTTGGCCAACTCGGAATAAATATAACTCCTTTAATAATACATATCATTAAATATAGTATAAAATAAAAATTAATTTAAGAAAAATGCAACATACATACGTCAACAGTTAAGCAAGTGTAAAAATTTTGAAACTAGTTTTCACAATTTTCGATGTTAGGTTCAAATCTATTTCCAAAAGATAGCTTTCTGAAAAGAGTTGCGGTATGTAAAAATTAATTTAAAAAATTCTAAACCTGTACAACTGTTGACGTTTTTCTTAAATTAATTTTTATTTTATAATATTTTTTAATATATTTAAAGAAATATGTTATTAAGGAATTTGTGTTCATTTTGAGTGACATTTCACCTTCAGTGCATAAAATATAAAATTAAAATAAATAAAATAATTGTATCATATAATTACTTTTCTGTAAAATTATAAATAATTAAATCTAAAATGATAATGATGTTTTTTTTTTAGGTAATTAGATTTGGTCACGACTGGGATCCAATGTGTATGAAAATGGATGAAATTTTATATAACATTGCTGAAAGAGTAAAGAATTTTGCAGTTATTTATTTAGTTGACATTACAGAAGTACCTGATTTTAATAAAATGTAAGTTGTGGTTTTCCACATTTTACAAGTTTGTATATAAGTTGGCATTCTTTTTAATTAGATGACAACAGAAATTTAATACATAATTTTATCATGCCTTTGACAGTTCCATGCATTGATATATGTTTCAAAAACCAATAATATATCCTACATTAGAAATTGTATTTGATAATTAAATTTTCAAGTAAATATTTATTGGCATCAACGAATTTATTATTTTAATTATATAAATAAGTTAATAAATTGTTATTATACAATTATTAAATATAATCTTTAGTAATGACTGGAATAAATTTATAATGATAACGATATAGTATAACGAAAAATGTTTATTAAAAATATTTTCTTATAAATATATTGTTCATTTGTAGGTATGAATTATACGACCCTTGCACAGTCATGTTCTTTTTCCGGAACAAGCATATAATGATCGATTTAGGTACTGGAAATAACAATAAAATCAACTGGCCACTCGAAGACAAACAGGAAATGATTGATATCATCGAAACAGTGTATCGAGGGGCAAGAAAAGGCAGGGGTCTTGTCGTATCCCCCAAAGATTACTCTACTAAATACAGATATTAAATTAAATACTTTCTTTCTTATGATTATGTACAATATTATATTTCCTAATACGTAAAAGTGTGTTTCAGAGCACAACATGAAATATTGTAAACTATACTTGCTTTGCACTCGAGAACAAATAAGTATATTCATGCTTATTATATTAAATTTACTTTTCATCACAAGGGAACGAGAAATGCCATTTCCCTCCCTAGGGAGTTTTGGAAAAATGGCGTTTCTCATTCCCTGAGTGATGAAAAATTATGTATGTACATGGTGCATAAATAGCTATTATACACAAACAGTCAGGAACAAGTGACTGGCACTATGTATCATTTTGCGAGGATAATTTCATTCTAACGCTTTAAATCACATTGAATATATATCGCAAACTTTGTAAAAATTCAATTAACTTATTTGTTTTTATGATTCAACTTGTTAGGAAAACCGTTTTGTAGTAAGTGTGGTAGTTGATGAATGCAGACTCTTGTGTTATCGCCACACTTGCTACACAATCTACTATAAATAATAACTCGAGTTCCTTTTGCAAATCAGTACATGTCATACAGCATAAAAAAAAAATTTGTAAATAAAAATAATTGTGTCATAGTTTTTGTAAATCAGCCTCTTTTTTTCTTTGTATTTTAAGAAATTACAACAACATTCAACTAAATTATTCTATAATAACAATTAACTAAATTATTCTAATGATAACAATTAACTAAATTATTCTATATCTCAAAAGCAATGAGAATGTAACGTTTGTAAATAGATTACAATAATCACAACATAATTCTATAACAGTCATTGAGCATTAAAATATAACTTACATAATATATTTATCAAATTTAGAAATACTGTATACAAAAAATATCGAGACGAGATTTTATCTTTATATTTAAATGAATTTTTCTTTGATTTTTTTTTTATTTTCAATGGATTTTTATACAGGTGTGTCTCTTTCTAACCAATCTGAAAAATAAGAAAAAACATTAGATTAAATTTTGTTACCGTGAAACTAATTATTTGTATGGAACCAAAGAACGAAACGTTTTCGAAATTGAGGGCATAAAAATACGAAGTTTGTAAATATTTAGAAGGCCAAATTAAAGAAACAAAAATAATATTGTTCGTTTACATTCAAAGGGCAAAAATAAATGTAAA
Organism: Leptoteleia sp. ZL-2020; assembly: GCA_022817305.1. Taxonomy (NCBI): domain Eukaryota; kingdom Metazoa; phylum Arthropoda; class Insecta; order Hymenoptera; family Scelionidae; genus Leptoteleia; species Leptoteleia sp. ZL-2020. The sequence continues at coordinate 3,421 of JABFPN010003143.1, forward strand.
TACAGAACAAATAAACAATAATTGTTTATATTTTGTTTTTTGAAAACGTTTCATTTTTCAAAGCCATACTATTTGCGTATATATTTTATGTTTGTACGATAAATTCCATTTAAATTTATTATATTATCAGGATTATCAGGGAAATTTGTATTATTGTATTTAATTGGAAAAAATTACCATGAGTTACATTTTGAGGGTTGCTGATCACATGCGCCGATTTAGAACGTATCAATGGGATGACATTTTCATACAATGAATCAGTGGAACCTTGTAAATTGATTTCCACATTTTCCCTTGAAATCAAAGGATGGTCCATATCGAAGTTAGGGAAATTGAAACTGCCAAATTTAGCTAGAAATGATTTCATAAGTCAATGAAATGTTATTTTTAAGGGCATCTTAACTATATGCACTAAGTCAAATATTTCTATACCTATAGAACTGATTTTTGAGTTGATGGCACTAGTAGATTTGCAGGATCTTAAGGCTGTAACGTGTCAGTAAAAAGTTAACTGGATATTTAAATTCAGATAATGTTTCAATTAAAATATCAAGTCTTTTTTTTAATATTTTAATTTTTTATATAATGGCAATGAATAATATACCATGCAAATGTGTATCATTTTGTACTATCACAGGTGTACTTAAAGTTGAGTTATAAAGGGGCACTGTAGAATCGGCGGATGTTGAAATATTTGTCACTAAAATTGCAAAAACTTTTGTAATTATAATGTCAATGGTAAAATTTTAATCACAACCATTAAATTGAAGTTAAAAAGCAAAGCAATTTAAATGTTGTCTCTGGCAAAAACATTATGTTGAGTTAATAGTAAATATTAAATGCAATAATGCAATGTTGTTCCTTTTCATTAACAAATTGAATATTGTTAATAACTTGTAGAATGTTTAATATTATTATATGACACCGAAAAATGAAACGTTTCCAAAGAACAAACAAACATTGTTTTGGTTTTCTATCCAAATCCTTTTATATGCCCATTGGATATAAATAAACAATGTTATTGTTTTTATTTCAATAATTTGAGCTTCTAAATATGTATAAACTCTGTTTTTTTATGTGTTCAATTTGAAAAACGTTTCGTTCTTCAGTTCCATTATTATTATTATACAGTATTACTTTTAAAAAATAAGTTAAAAGCGGGCAATAAATATATGAAAAACATGTCTTAAACATAATTTGAATAAATACGCAGTTTAAAAACATACTGTTTATATAAGGGGGAAAAAACTATTACTTTAAGTCAAGTTTTGTATTCGCCTTCATAATGAAAATTTTATTACTGGCAAATAAAATATTTCTTGTAACAATTGTAAGGAGAGTGCCCTGTTTTTGTTCTGTTTAGAAAAAGGAATTCAACGGTTTTTAGATGCGGACGGAAACCAGCGAGTTTCCGTCCTCGTGTATAATCAGCCATTTTCCGTTTTATAGACAGAATGGAAATAGGGCAGTTTCCGTGCACTGGTTAAAAAAAATATTATATTCTACACGGAAATAAGTATTTTTAAGATTGTAGCCTAAGCAAGAGATTTTAAAAAAAATGTTTATCAAGTATCATGCTATTGATTAGTAAGATGCTGCAGGACAATCATACACATAGACAAAACACCAAACACAGAAAATTTCAGTATCTTTGTAAGCGAGCATACCTCAGAATTGTTAGATAGATGACCACTCTCATTCTGTCGTACGAAGAAAAAAAGATGTGTTAATTGTATACTTATTATTATTCAACTTATACGTAATCATTGTTATAATTTCTTAAAACTTTCTAATCAATTAAGTTTTTGCAGAAGCATGACAAAAGTGTAAGAAGTTCATTTGTAATATAGTAAGAGTATCAAGTGTTAAGTGCAGTTTAATTTCTTTGTTACGTTTCTGCAATCAACCATTAATGTATACTAACTCTTTTTGCAGAGGACTGTCTCGAGTTCCGTGGCAGGCAACTCGAGTGGTTTGGATGCGTTAGAATCCAAGGATTCTTGGACTGGCGGTGGTTTGTCTGAAAATATATATTTCCATTGCCATAACACATTTTAATTGACGATGATTTTTCATGGCACTGAAAAACGAAACGTTAATACAAAGATACAAAATATAAGAAAACTTTGTCTTTGTTTTTTATTTACATCCATCCTTATGTTCTTTGGATGTAAACAAATAATATTGTTTTTATGTCTTTAATTTGAACTTCCAAATATTTACAAACATTGTTTTCTTATGTGTTCGATTTTAAAAACGTCTCGTTTTTCAGTTCCATTAATTTTTTTTAAATGATTCCATTTTGAAAAATACTTACAAGATTTGAGGAAATATGGATTTTTAAGTACTTGTCGTACACAATTGTAAATATAAGCGTATTGACTCTGAAATGAAATAAGAGAAATGTTTAATGTTTCGGGAATTATTGTGATTCATATAATTTTATTCATCTAGAAAGTAAAATGTGTTGGCAACCCGCAGAACTGCCAACATACTTCACTCTCACGGTGAATATAGTTACTTTCGTATGTAGGGCGGAAAGTAAGTAAAAAAATATTTTACTCAGCTCCAGAAAGGTCCAAATCTTTGCCCAAAGGCAAAGTGTTACCAACTTAAAACCACTTTCCCCCCTCGCTAAGTAATATACTATAATTGCATTGCATTGAATTACCTCACGTTGAACCATATTTATTCTATGCCTCCTTAATCTATATACTGTTCCAAATACATCTATTTTTTTGTTATCTTTAATTTGTTGCAATAATATGTCAATTGCTATTAATGTTCCAGTTCTTCCAATACCAGCACTAAAAGATTTAAAAATGATTTAATTTAAATAACAATCAATAATTCAAGGAAAATAATAATAAGCATTTTATTTTTCTGAAAAAATAATAAAAAATATTTGCTTTTAAAGACTATCGATGTTCAATAGCTTTTATTAAGCAATTACCTTTATTAAAACATCATTAGTAAAGTAATCTAATTTTTACCTGCAATGAACAACAGCAAGACCTTTATTTGCAGTTATATGTTTACGCACCATTTGGCAAAAATTAATAACTGGATCAAAATCTTCAGGCACATCGTGATCTGGCCAATTTTTAAATTGTAAATGCGTAACATATCTCTTCGAATCTCTCTGCAAAACAATATAAAACACATTAACTCTTATTCTTATGAAAAAAAAAAAAACCTTAAAAAAAAGATACTCAAAATGTATATTAATTTAAAATCTCTAAACTTTTTTCACATTAGATATGAAAAATATTGTTTTTTGCTTAACATTGAGAGTAAGAAATAATTTGAACATATCTTTAATAAAACTTTGACAAATAGTCTATATAAAAAGAATAACATTCAGTTTTAAATTTCACTTATAGTTTTCATTTACCCGTCTAGCTAACAGGGAATAAAATGATTGAATTCGTAACAATGTTAATTTTTCGAAAATATTATTTAATAGAAGGAATATTTTGTTTTAAATAAGAAATCTAATATTTTTATTTAAATAAAAAATTTATATTATATATTTTATAAATTGCCACTACTTTTTACTAACCATTTCAAGTAAAAAAAATTATAATACATACCTTTTCTAAAACTAAATTTCTTTGTATACAAGTTCGGTAATCTAATTCACTTGTGCAACGAATTGACATATTTTCATATTTAAAAGTTTCACGAATGATTGGGAAATACTGGTGACATTTTTCCTGAAAATATACATCAAATTTCAAATAAGGAAAACATTGCTATAATTTTTTTAATTAATTTTCTAGAGTTTTAATAGCTGATAAATGCAATAAATAGGATATAAAAAGTACCTTTCCTGTTTCTATGATTTCAGTGAGCATGACAATTATTTTAACATCATATTCATCAATCATTCTCCAAAAATCGTACACAGTTTCTTCCTTAGGCCCCTGACAGGCAATATATTCGTCTTCATTTGTTACACCCTGCAATTTATTTTCAATACAAACATACAAACTCTGTATTAACGTTATAATCTTTTAACCCTGTTAAAAAAATCTAACTAGGATTCTACATAGGAATTTGGCACCAGAAATCAGCTAGTTTCCTATGTAGGATCCCAGCTAGATTTTTTTTAACAGGGAAGTTAGCTTACATTTTGTAATCTGTAAACGTTTCATTTTTCAGTATTCTCTTTTATTTTGCTTCTTAAATATTTGTAATGTTTAAATAAGAAAGCAATGTTTATTTATAATTATTATAAATAAATTCTTATAGTAAGAAAATAGAACAATAATTATATTAAAATTAAGGGTAATGGAAACTCACCTTGATGAACGAAGCATTGATGTAATCAGAATTAGGATCATTGTCAATTGTTTTCAATTTAACTCTGTAAAAATCATCTGCAAAAATAAACATAGACGAGAAAGTTAGAATTAAACAGAAGGCAATTACAAAATATATGATGATTGCACATTACAATTGCAAATTGTAAGTTGAATTTGTTTTTGTTTCTCTTGTACATAGAGAATATTAAAAAAGGTTTCATTCCTCAGTTCTATAAAATTTAAACATAATTCAATTCTATTATCTCTCTCGATTGGCAAGCTTTTACAAAATTTACTACGTTACTTTAACCAGAATAAGAGTATCAAATATAACTTTCGTACAGGGTAAGATATCCGAGTATCGATTCTTCTTCCGATTTGCCTGTAAGCAAGCCGTATTAGTGGGCATCTGTAAATCCATACTAAGCGTCTGCAGTAACTGGAACTCATTGCTCAATTTGCCTGGATTATCGGCTAGTTGTTGGCAGTGAGCAATGAACTTTTTACGAGTGAACGGGGTTGGTACCGGTGAGCCCCTCATGCTCGAATGGAGAAACCTCTGGAGCACCCTGCAAAATAACAAAACAATTCCTTTATCCAAACCACAAAGTCCATCAAAGTCCACCAAAATAACAACAAAACGAACGGTTACTTTTTCCTCTTGAAAAAAGGACACATGTCGCGGTGCACGTACAAAAATTTACCCTGAAACAAGCGCAAAAGGGTGTCAACAAATTAAAAAAAAAAAGGTAGAAAAAGTAACGTGTAAAACCAAGGAACGTCTATGCCATCGCGTTTTTTGTTTTCTCACTATCTTTTTTTCGGCTCGTTATACCTACAACTTCAATACTGTGCGGCGATAAAAGTCTCGGGCGATCGCGCGAGCAAATTTAAAAATAACTTCGCGTGTACGCACTTATCTATAAACAAGAGCAGGGAAGTGCTTTTCGAGCTCATATCGACGCCGGATGTTCACGCTCAACTTTTCAACTTTCCCGTGATAATATGATTTCGGTTAGGGCCCCGGTTCGGATCCGATTCTATCGGTTTACATTTCCTCAACTGGCGTTTTATCGCGAGCCGTCTCGGTTGGACTGACAGTCGATGTGCGTCACGCGAATTAACATGAATGATGGCTCGTGGAAACGTCCTTGTTTGGGATGACTATAGTCCGGCGGCGTGACTCACGTATTGCTTATTGATTATTCTCTATTTCTGTGATTATGTATATGGTGCGCGTCGTGTCGATTAATGAGGGGGACAAATTTCGTTAGTTTCGGAGTAACTTTTTTTAGAGACCGGCCCTGGTTCGAAGAACATAAAGATTCGACCTCAAAAATTTAAACTCGAAACATTGTGAAAAATGCAACCGAAATTTCGGATACTGTATATGAATTTTCATATAATATTGTTGTTGAAACACAACAATTGTCCCTGGCGCTACAAAAATAATAGAGATTCACAGTGTTTTAGGCTCGACTTTTCAAGCCGAAACTTTGTTATTTTTCCGATACAATCTAAAAAAACTGAATTTCTATTATTTTTGTGGTGCCAGGGACAATTATGATGTTTCAAGAACAGTATTATATGAACTTTCATATACTGTATCTGAAATTTCGCGGTTGCATTTTCCATGATGTTTCAAGTTCGAATTTTTGGGGTAAAAACTTTGTGTTCTTTGAACTAGGGAGTTGTTATGAATGGCAGAGGCTCCCACTGCTCTGAAAATATACAGCGAAAACTACGGTGCCCTTTTTTCCTTTTTATGTGACGAGATAATTTTAAAATTATCCGAAGAGATATTATTATTTAATGAATATTTGAATTAGTCGACCGGAGAATCATTGATTATTCATAAATTGTAATTTCAATAACGCGTACCCTGGGACGTTTTTGTTTCGCATCAGCAAGGCCAAAGTTGTTACAGTTCCAAATAGTATGATACCAAAAATTGAGCCCACTATGACGCTCATATTGTAGCTAGTTTCTGAAATGAATAATTATTGGAATAATTGATCTTCGAAATTAACGAATAAAGTAATAAAATGATAATAAATGTAAATTGATGAACTTGAATAATCAATTTTGATTATTCGAGACGTGTTTCAAGGAGGATAAGATCAATTGTTAAAAACAGAAGTGTTCGAATAAATAATTTTTCAATACATTAGTGTATATATAACATTTTTTTGAAATTATCATTTTTAATTATTTAACAAGTCATTTAACTCTAGTAAAAATGAAACCTATATGAACACATATGTTTTGCTTAATTCATATATGGTCATATATGGCTCGTATATGGCAATAATTGATTTCAATATAAGGACATTTTTTTGGAAGTATACAAGGCTAGAATATTATATCAATTATTGTCATATACGAATTAATAAAAAACATACATGTCCGTATATGAAAGTGTTAAAACATATACTAACCGTACATGTTTCATTTTTACTAGGGTATTTTCGTCGCACGGTAACGTAAAACGTCCATATATGACTTATATATGTAATAAATATTAAAAAATAAATACGAAATTAACGAAACTAAAGTTTTTAAATATTTATCCAGTCGAGCATTTTAATTCGAATAATTCGTTTTTAAACAATTGGTCGAATTCCTTTTCAAGGCCATGCAAATATAAGATATTAAATGATTTATTAGTTTAATTGAAACTAACTAGTTTTTATGACGAACACCGGGGAATCAGCATATCCTCCCTTTGTGAAAGCTCTGATCCTCACATCGTACCAGGTATTAGATTGAAGTGGACCATTACAGTAATGCTTATAATATCTCCTCATTGAAATCTCTTTACATGACTCGTCCCCTCCAACATTAAATCTTATGTAAGTCAAGTTTCCTATTACCGACATTTCCTGTTTTTCTGAATACATAATAATTAATATATATTAATAATTATACAAAAATCACTTGAAGAACGTTAAATGTGTGTGTATGTGTGTAAATCAAATTCTAATAGATTTTTATAGCAAATAAATTATAATAGAACAATTACATTTATATGCTAATTCAATGTTTCCCAGTTAAAAAAAGTCAGACAAAAGTCAGAGCTTAATCAAATTAAAATCTATTGAAAGTATATTCAAGGTTAAACTGAAATCGATTCAATATATCATTGCAATCGTGTGAATTTCAGATCAAAATTATATAAATATTTAAAAATATTCACACCGATGTGACTTTAAGCAGACTTGCGTTAAATATTAATTAGATTTTGTTGTGACTTTTATCTAACTTTTATCTGACTTTGATCTGATTTTGACCTAAATTTGATTTGATCTAGAAATGTAACTCCACTCATGGAGTGGAAAGTCAGATACTGACTTGATAACGAATCAATAATTCTGCAACATTTTCTCAATGTTGATTTAATAGCTATTACCCTGGTGGACATAATTTGCTGAAAAATGCTGAAAAATGCTGAAAAGTCCCAATTTTAGCAGTTTTTCAGTGTTTTTCAGCGTTGTTCAGCATTCTTTTCCACAACAGAGGTGATACATGAATATTGATTCAGTTTTAATTCAATTATTGTATTCCCTTAGTATGCTTTGACTGATATTTACTATAATCCCAGTATTCATCAGTTGCCTGATATGGTTCCCGAAAATCCTTAGCCTTAGATTCTCTCCAGGTACAAAGTGATTCATACGGCAGTTTCCCTTGTTTTTCAGGGTTATGACCTTTTTCAGCTACTATAATTGTATAGTTTATAATCCGTCCATTATTCGAGTCCTCAAATAGAGGAAGCATTATCTCAGCAGAATTTTGAGTTCTTTTGCCTTTTTCCGGATCCAAATGAATCAGGTCATTTTCTATGAGTTTTTTTGGAACTGAAAATAATAAATTGAAAGTTATTGGTTGAAAATAATTGTCCCGTTGTTACAGTTTCTCGCACATTACAGTGTAATAATTGAGATTCAAATATAGAAACAATAAATAATGGCACTGAAAAATTAAATGTTTTCAAAATACAAAATATAATTAAACTTTATTTTTGTTTTGTATTTACATCCATTCTTATGTCCTTTGGATGTAAGTAAAGAATATAATTGTTTTTATTTCATTAACTTGACCTTCCAACCATTTACAAACATTGTTTCTTTTATGTGCTCGATTTTAAAAACGTTTCGTTCTTCAGTTCCATCAATGAAAAGATAAAACAGCGGCCTTAAAAATGAACATTTTTTGGGGGAAAAAGTTTTATTCTTCCCATTATTGAAACCTACTTCCAGCGGGAAAGATACCAAAATTATATACATCTACAGGTCCCAAGGCTTCGACATTTTTAACCTTGGCTGCGACTTCGAAAATGTAGTTATAATCTGATATCAGTTGCTCGCCAAAATCGTAGCTGTAGGTATCGTCTTCGTTTCCGTTTTCCCGAACACCAACGCTCACATTGAAGGTGTGATGGTTTTTCTCCAAAGTACCATTAACGAAAATGTTAAAGTACTCAAGTATTCCGTTTATTTCACAAGGCAAGGCCCATCTTAAAACTGCCTTCGGCCGCAGATCATTCTGATTCATTGTGATGTCCATAATGAGACCATTCACTTTTCCAGGTTCTTATAATTTTAATGAAAAAAAAAATGTAATTTTAATTCAGTTATAAAATCAATATAATATATGTATATATATATATATATATATATTTGTATTTATGATGTAAACAAACAATACTATTGTATTTATTCATGAATTTGACTTTTGTTTCATTCTTTAGTTTCACGTCAAAAAAAGTAGTTTTGACAGTTTGCTGAATGATATGTTTTAATTATTCAAATAATTTAATGTTAGAAAGTTTTAGTGGCAATTATTAGATCAATGGAATTTAATTTCTCTACCAAAAACGTTTATAAAAATAATTGTTAGATATTATAATTACTTGCAAAAGGCATGGTAAAGTTGACAAATTTGCCGTAATTGCTCCAGCCGAGACCAGTATTTGCTCTGATCTGAACCGAGTGATTAGCGTAGAAGTAGTATTTCAAACTGGTTGAATTTTTGTTACCCTCTATTTTATAAATATCGGTATGATTTCTTTGACACTTTTCAGATTTAGGTTCACGATATAGAGGTTTCCACGTAACAACTGCTTCGTATCCTGTTATATTTCCAGCCAAATAATCTGGCTGCTCCCATTTCAGTTCGAACAACTGATCTTGTTTCATCGCAACGGTGGGGGGTTTTGATTTACTTGTGTATTTTGATACTAAACATAAAATAACATTTTATTAAACTCTAATTATTTGTCTTTCATATGGACACAAGGCAGATAATTTGTGGCCAATAAATAAAACAAACGTACAAAGATTGGTCGATTTTTAGCCGGTATTCAAATTGATTATAAAATGATGAGATGAAAAATTTGTAAATTAAAAGTTAAAGCAAAAATAATTAATTTACTTAAATTAAAATTGAAATAAGTAAAACGGAATTACTTTCTTCTCTCGTGATGACTTCTATAACGTCATTTGATTTTGTTTGTTCTTTGTCCTCAACAACTATTTTAGCGTAGCATTGATATTTTGTAAAAGGACTCAAATTGGTGATGGTAGCATTAACAATATTCAATCCTTTTGAAATATTATTTACAACACTACCATTTTTCAGTTCATAACCATGACCATAAGATTTTTGGACATTGCAAATAGTCTTGATTTGAAGTTTTTCTGAAGGACAAGTATATGTAATTGAGGTATTCCATGTAATGGTGATATTGTTCGCAGAGCTCCACTTTTGATTGTTCAGTATACTCGGAGGATCTGAGAAATAAAAAAAATACATTAAACAATCGAATCTATTATATTTAGTTATAAGAACGTTTCAAAATCGTTTGATTAATAATTAATGATATTCCAAACAAACTTATATTAATGTGATCTTAATTATCTCTTTTCATAGGCCTTTATGATACATTTTTATTCTTGATATATTTTCGCAGACTTTTCGACACTTATTCTTATACACTGAGAAAAATATGATAGAGTAAAGTACGATTTGTGTTAGTAAAGCAAATGCATAAGGCATTGCTCGTGTTTTGTTTTAACATTGTGAGGCCTTTTCACCAACAGTGATGCTACTTTTTGCGTTGACGCTTATAATCATTGTTTAACTTTAAATACCTACAGAAGGCTAGGTAAATAGAAATGACTTGTAGCTAAGTGGTTAAGTTGTCAACATTTAACACATTGGAATGATTGCGATTTGAGTTCATTTCTCGCAATTGGAAAAAAAAACTTTGTATGTATAAATAATACGAATATAATTTTTAAATTTCATTTTAGTTGTCCTATCAGTGATAGTATTTTTTAATGGTGAAAAATGGTGGTGAAAAACTGCCGAAAAAATGCTGAAAAACGTTCAAGAAAATGCTGAAAATGTTGAAAAACTGCCGAAAAGTCCCAATTTTAGCAGTTTTTCAGTAAGTTTTTCCACAAGGGTTGACTCAAAGCCTTAAATGTGTTTCTGACATTATCATAGTCGATAATTTAAAGTTCTTACCAATTGAATAAGAAAATCTGGTATTTTCAGTCCTTTCTTCTAACATTTTTCCTTCCTTATATAGAATAATTTTAAATGTGTAAGTAGTGCAGTGGTCAAATTTTGGAATATCGAAAGAATATGAATTTTGTGTAGTATTAACTTTGCTAATAAGTGCATTTTCTTTTAATAATTTTAAATTATACTGTAAAGGGCATCCTATTGAGTTCTCTGGAGGTGTCCATGAAACTAACAATTTGGTCATCCCCTTAAAGCATTCTGAAATCAGTGATAAAAATCATAAATTATAATAAACGTTATTACTTTAAAAATTGTTGCAATAAAAAAAAATTTTATTTACCAATCCGTCGCACTTTTATCGACAATAGAGGACCCACCTCTGAAACAGAATTGAAATTAAAGTTGCTATAATTAACAGTATTTCATTTTTAAAATTTTCATTTTTCTTTCCAAGTATTGCAACGTAAGTATTTCAGAAAATAATCGGTTTTACATTAATGATTACACCAGTTGTTTTATTATTATTAATATTTTTTCTTTCATTAAATGATATAAATGTACAATAATAGTATATTATGCACCAAGGACGGAGCGACAGCGATTACAGACGAGTGTGAAGTTGACCGCGCGAGACGAAGGCGGCAAACTTCTCACGAGTCTTTAACCATCGCTCCGTCCCTAGTGCATATACTATTTTTTGTAACACGTGCAAGGAGAGTGCTGTGTTTCCGTTCAGTTTGGAAATCAGCTGTTTCCAAGGACACGCGGACGGAAACTAATCGTTTTCCGCCCGAATGCGGAAACTAGCAAGTTTCCGTCCTACGGCGGAGAATTTCCGTCCTCTTCTATAATCAGCTGGTTTCCGTCTTCTAAACAGAACGGAAACAGAGCAGTTTCCGTGCACACGTATTACAAAAATTAATTTTAAACTGTGGCACGAAAAATATTACAATTCAAATGTTTGTGTCATAGAAATTGATAAATTTATTAAAAATAATTCGAAAATTATATTGTTTATACAAATGAAATAATTTCTTCGTTTATTCTTAAGTCATAAAAATGGTTACCTCTGTTGACAGTTATAGTTCCATTATAAATAGTGACATTTGGCATCAATGCGTCACTAACTGCAATTCTCACTTTAACGCATCGTTCCACAGTGTTTAGTGTATAACTCAGTTCTTTAGTACCGGAAAAGGAACTGGATATTATCTTATTGGTGTTTAGTGTATAATGTTCTTCTAAAACCCTATATGTTTCAATTCCAGGTATCGCTTGCCAGGATGTAATTATTGTATCCCGTATGCGTTTAATTTTAAAGATATAGTTTTCGTCATTACCTACAATACAAAAATTTTGCATCATTTATTCAGGTAAAAGTAACATTTATATATTAATTGAAAAATGAACAAATTGTAACGTGAAGTAAATAATAATTGAGCCAGTGAAAGTACACCTGACTCTGGGGTCCTATTATATTGAATCGATCCGAGAGTTTTAGACTGATTTTCGAAGTGTCTCTATCCACGGAATTAGTATATTTTCCATTTATAACAATATTATAGCATATTTTTGGATTCAATAAGAAGAGCACCATGTACAATCAATGGGAGAATATATGCGTTTGCAAGAAGTGATATAAATACGTTTGTGTTAAATATCACTCCTTGCAAACACATACATCCTCCCATTTATTAGGCAGGGTGCTCTTCTCGTCAAATCAAAAAATATACTATAATATGGTTATAAATTGAAATTACACTAATTCCGTGGATATATCATTTTTACATCCTCTCAAGGTGATGTGTAAGGTCTGTTGTAACGGAGTTGGTGTCTTTTGTAATCAAAACTTAGTTAATATATAGTTTATGTTATACGGACCAGAGCGCCATTCTATAATTTGATTTACAAAAATATACGCACTGATGAATATTGTCAACGTATTTTGCAAAATGCTGCTTCCTTTCGAGAAAGCGATAAAAAAATCGTACTTTCGATCTTAAGACCTTGGACCAGAGTTGGAAATTTCTGCCAAGGTCAATCGTTGATTCAACGGTTGATTGTCAACGTTGTTTCAACCTTCAATCACCCCGGCATCTAAGGTGATTTAAGATTGAACCTTCAACGTTGATTTAATTCGATCTAATCGCACATTCAAAGGTTGATTTAACGTTTTCGCAATCTTGAATCTGATTCAACGTTTATTTGATGCATGTGTTCCCTTAGGGTTCCTTAAACTTAAATTAATTCAATATATCATTAACTCGGTCGTTATTATTACTTGGGGATATGTCCGTCATATTTCGTATGCCATTTTTCTCTGTGAATGTTGATGGCGACGATCTTGCTGTAATTGAAGTTGACGTCGGAGTTTGCATCGTTGTTGGCGTGGACATTGACATTGGAATTTCCGTCGACGTTGACGCTGAACTTACTATCAACGTTGTTGTCGCTGTTGTCGTCGTCGCTGTTGTCACCGCCGCCAAAGTTGTTGATGTATTTGTCAACATTATCGATGAGTCTGTTGGCTTTAACGACAATGACTCCTTTACTTGTTGGGACGGTAAATATTTATCATCGGCGACCGTGTAACCACAGCTGATGATCAGGATCAACAACGCCAGCGAGCCTCTTCTGGCCCCCATGATTACCTTGTGTCTGTAATCAAGCGAAAGTTGCACGTTGCTTTAGTAAATGTTACTTCTTTATTTCTTCATTTCATATATATATATATATGTATACTTTAATGATAAAGTGTCATTAATATTAAAAAACATAAATATTCGTCAAATATATTGTTTAAACATAACATGTTTTGGGGGGGGGGGGGGGTTTGAACTAAAAAATATTTTTAGTTGACTGCACAAAATTTTTTTGAGTGTACACATTAGAACGTTAAAAAAAATTTTTGTGTATACGAATAACGTGCACATACTTGTGCTTCGAGTTTCATTTTAGTTGTTCTATTGGTGTTAGTACTTTTTAGAACCACCGCCTTATGCATTCAGATTACAAACATCTGCTATGGTGAAAATGTGTTACAATAATATTTTGTGTATATTCTAAGTAATCTTTCTTTGTAATTTGAGGACATAATGAACAAAGTTACAAAAAGTAAAATCAAAAATTATAAAATGTATTCCTAAAAGACGTAAATATTATGATTTTTCACTTTGTTTTTTACAAATTTCTGAATACATTGTACAATGTTTGATTGTACTTTTTATAACATTGTCCATCATGTCCTCAAATTACAATGAACAATTTCAATTTTTTCAAATTTTTTCTCCGTGTACCCAATCGTCTATTTCATTGCAATTATATATATAAAATTACCTGTAATTAATCTGAATTAACTATGCATTTGTCCAAACTGATAAAAAATGTTTGATACAGTCAACTTGTTTGCTATAATGTTTTTGTTACAATTTTACAAGTCGTTTGACGCGAATGAATTTCATTATAATCTCATCAACTAAGTTTTTTTTTCATCGCTGGGCGTCGTATCTGATGAGATACAAGTCAGTTAATCCATTAACTGGTCAAAGTTAATTAATAATGAATATTGGTATAATTATATTTTTTTATCCAAACCTTTCTCCCGTAATGCAAACTATTTGATTTTCGTTAATCTATTGGTAAACAATAAAAGTTTACATAACTTTGTTTCTGTATTTGTTAATAAATTTTTAAAATCTTTTGCCATACACAGAGAGTAATTTATGATAATTATTGGATAGAACACCGCCCTCCCCTTCTCCCCCAAAACTATACATTTTTTTAATTTAATCGACTAGTCTTTTTGCGCTGATTTCGAATCTGAAAAGATAATCGCCCTAATAGCAAAGAATATTTTTGGTACATTTTAAAAAATGTACCAAAAAATATACCAAGGAAATATTCTAATGCCCGGCTCCAGGAATATTTCTAGTATATTCTTAGGTGATTTGAGTTTTTTTTAATATTCCAGAAATGTACCATAAATATTTCTGGAGTTGGACATGGGAATATTGTTGACAAATACTTTTGGGATATTTCTTGCTATTAAGGCCTGGTTAAAGTAGTGTAAAGTAAATTACGGAATTTGCAAGAGATAAATCATAATACTTTGATATTTCACAATAGTCATATTGTGATTTGTTATGAATTATCATAATATATCATGATATATCGTAATCTTCGGCTATTTTACTTTTTCAAATTTACACGCAACCTAATGTCGAATAATTTTAATCAAATTTATCGAAACAATTAATATTTCGTTAATCATCAGTTTTTGTTTTGATGACCTGCTTTAATGTATGATATAAAAAGTTTTATCATCAATACAAAAATATCTAAATACGGACTCATTTGTGTACTCTAAGACACGCGTCGTTTCTTTTTATTAATATTACTTATAACCGCACATACTATAATATAACATCAAGTGACTAAACATATATTTATACATATTTATATTTTATTTGTTCGTTTACCGCGAACTAATTTAATTCCACAAAAATCAACAACTTGTTTCATTAGCAATTTGTTTAAGTATAAGAATGGAATGGTTAAAAGATCGTTACACTCCTAACGCGAACTTTATTTCATTATTCTATTAATCTACCCATTTATCATACATTATATATTGAAATACGATGTATAAATAACAGTTGATGAACAGAAGCAAGATAAAAAAGAAGGTTCTCCTTGGCGCGAAAATTCTAATCTTCTCCCAGCGGTATAAGTAGCAATGTTGACTGTAACACAGCTTTCGAGAAAAGTTGGCGGGATCAAAGCGTTGCGCGAAGCGCCTTACAACAAGCCTATTAAATCTCATATATGAATATTGTCTAGTGGACACATCGATTCTTTCGAATAAGTTTTCAATCTTATCTGCGCCCCGATACGAGCGATACTCTTCCCCCCCCCCCCCCCCCA
>JABFPN010003144.1:0-19176 GCA_022817305.1 Leptoteleia sp. ZL-2020
AATTGAATACAATTTTCCCATGTCTAAAAAATATGCTGAATCAATTGCAAGCATCAAATCAGCATTTACAGAATAATAATTACAAAAACACTAACTCCGTGGCAGCAGACTTACTGCATTACCTTAAACAATAAATTCAGATATTTTTTGTATATTTAATAACTAAATTTAAAATTTATTATAGTATAACTTTTAACATGTTTAATTTGTACAAAACGATATTATTAATAAAACTTACTTTAACTAAATTGAATAATAAAGATGTTTATTATAATTAAAAGCATGTAAATGATTTGTTCAATATGATAACTTACCTATTGCAATATATCTATAAAACTGTACCTGGGAGTGATTATGTTTTTTTCAACACAAAATAAAAACATATATATATATAAGAGAGAGAGGGAGAGAGAGGGAGAGAGAGAGAGAGCGAGAGAGCATACACAAAAAGAAGGATATTTACTTAAAGTAAATGACGGTTTTGTATTTTAGTTAATGTTTATTTTCGAGCACCTAAGTGAATATAAAACTGCCGTATATATATTTAATTTTGTGTAATAGCTATCTATCACTGTTATGTTACTGTTGCTATACGTAAAAACTAAGCTAAATTCTAATCACATATGAAATTTTAAAATGTAGGCTTGTTGCGTACGCAATAACATATGGCACGTCAGTCTGTTACGTTTCGTAGTACTTAATTCAGTTAATCGTATTTATTGTTTAAATACTATAACATATATCTCGTCAGAATGTCTTATTGTATATTCATTTGTGTTTGGCATATTATTATAGACGTTTTAACACTACCGTATCATTTCCATGTACTTTTGTTTATGTTTGCTCAACATTTCTGTCACAGTCACAAGCTGTTTAATGGTTGCCTGTAAAAAAAAAAGAAAATAATCATAAAATTAATTGAAATATAAATATTGAATCAAAATATTGAATAGAGTTTATCATATTATTTTCATTATCTTAGGTCTGATATTGGTAATGCTTAGATGTTTTAATATTGTACCTGAGTTTTGGATAAAGCTTGAAGTTCTTTCAAATGTGATACACAAATATGATGTAAAGTTGCCAAATCCCGTGCGGTATCAGATACGCATTTGCCTCTAGGATCAATTTCTGATTCTGGCTTTTCAGTAACATTCTGCAAACAATCATAATTGTTTTATTATCGTGTCTATGATGTACTATTGTTGTATAAAATAAATATATTCTCAATGTTACTTACAGATAATTGATCCAAAAAGACCACCATTCTTTCTTTGTTTTTCAATATAAAAGGATTAACAACTTCCATGTAAGGTTCTTTACCACCAAACTCTACTAAATTTGCCAGATTTTGCAAACATTTTGCAACCATTACTAATGATCTGCAAAATATTATATAAATGTTATAATTCATTTGTCATTATTATAAAAGTGTAACGAATGATTAATAACAAATGATATTATTCTTAATTTTAAATGATTGTATCATTTCAATGTACAATATTATTACCGAGATGCAGCTGGTGGTGGTGGTTCAGCTATCAAATTAAAAGATCTAGGATTGAGAATTGCTGGGCAAAGTAGACGTAGGAATATGAAACCACTGACTACTCTTGTTCGAACTAGTCTTTCGTGAGGCCATTTAGAAACTACGGCCCTTTGCAAACACCCACATATGTATCTTAATGTCTTTGGACATGCATCTGGACTTGTAAAAATACTCAGTGTCACTTCGTCCAAAACCTTTAAGTATTATTGATTTTTATAAAATATATCAATTAAATATATTTTAGTAATAATATTTTTCAACAATTGTTTTAAAATGTTACAATTTAATTTAATTCCGTACAATCTTCATTTATATAATACGTAACTGAATAAGATTGTTAAACTGACTATAATACCTGTAATAAAAATTCGGCGTTGCTGCAGGCGTCTTCTGGTGAATCCATTTTAGTAGGATTAAGCTCGCAACTCTGTTTACTTTCGATCAGTTTCACTATAGTATCGCGTAAAGCAGCTTTTAAGAAAGATGTACAAACGGATTTCATATAAAGATCCATCAAAGTTGTTGTCAGACTTGCAGCTCTGAATAAAGTCGGAGTTTCGTCTTCCTTATCGACCTAAAATGAAAACAAAAATTAAAATCAATGAGAATTATAAGTTAATTATTTTAAACTGCAAAGATTAACATATATCTTCACATACTTCAGCCTGATTTAAAGACCTCAGTAAATCAGCCTCCTTCTTTTCATGTCTGTAATATTAAAAGTGATTATTATTTATTTATTACATTGATTTAGTTTAGAAATTATTGAACCATTACGAAAAAAAGATGTTATATTTATTAAATAAAACATCCCCGAATCTTTATGAAGTACATACCTAAATATACGAAGTAAACTATTTGCTAGAGGTACTCTATCTAAATGACAGACATCCGCTAAAGCTCTGACAACATGCAATTCCGGATCTAGAAGTAATTGTTGCAAAGGACTGTACTCCTCAGGAGGCATTGCAAGATCATGTCGGTATCTTGAATAACAAATAAAATATAATATAAATTATCTCGCTGTTCAATAACATTATGTATAAATGCTTAAAATTATATGATTCCACGTATGAGAAAAAGAATCGTATTTAATCATTGATAATAATAATAACAATGTACAATTAGTTTAACTAATAACATTTTTTAACTCAATTTGTAGTGATAGTGAGAATGTGTTATTTAATCCAAATGCCATTGTACACTCATAAATTGTTTTTGATATTTAATATAACTACATACGACGAATGACTTTTATCAACAACTCGCAGTGTTGTATTGCTTTCATAACAGTTTATGTGTTACATTACTACTAATGTAGATTATGTTACAAATAACATTCTCTGAATAAGAAAGAAATAACTAATGATTCTATGAGTAAAGATAAATTTAATATTATAATTATTCATAAGAATAAAAAAGAAATAATAAGTACCTTAATCGTAAACGTAGAGCTCCCCACTCTCCGATAGGTGTAACACCAGATAATTGATACCATTCATCCATTTCTTCTCCATTTGCCAAACTTGATAATTCTACAGTTACTTCTGCAACTTCTGTATCTTTGCTACGTTTTCCCTTATTATACAGCGTTAAAGTGAATGACATCACATCAGGGGGTACATCCCTGGAAAAAATTATTTAGTATTAATAACACTTTCAAAAGAAAGTGCTATGTACCTTGAACATAAATGTAAAATCAACCTTTTCGTTATAAATTTGAAAAGAATCCAATTCAGTTTTCATTTTAACACAACTTAAGAGGAAGTCAAAAGGTCTTTTAATCAACCTATAATTATGTTGTGAAGATTCTATCGTAACTATTTTTATATTTTTTGCACTTTCTTCTTTAATTTAATGAGAAGAGGTATCCTTCAAATTAATTGGAGAATATTATAAACAAAACAAAATTCAATTTTATCTGTAAAATAAAGGAGAAAAGTGCAAAGATGTACAAAGTGATCCATCTGATTGCCAAGAATAAATCTGCTATACATATTTTATATAATCTGTTTTATGTAGTAATAATAATAATTAAAAAAATCTTCTAACGCAAATAAAATAGAAATTTAACAATTTGTCTTCCTCTTGAAAATTAATAATAAACTGTTGAATTGATTAATTAAATTATTGTAAAGTATTAATTAAATTAATAAAAAACTTTCTTTTATTTTACTATGAGAAAATAATAGAACCTACTCTAAAACAAATTCTTCGTCCCAGAGAGGATGCATCCCAGTTTTAACTTTTGTGCGGGCGACTTTAACATTATTCAGTGCAACTATAATGAAAGGATTGGGAACAAGTTTGTACGGTAATCTGTGCGCATCAAGAATGTGTAAATGCAATGAGCGCAATTCGCGTAAACGTGCAACTTTTGGCGCACGCGTTAACTGAGATACACACAGCGGTTTCAGTGCGTTTATCCAGTCGAGGGCATTCTCAGAATTTGGAGCAGCCAGGTATGTGATAGTAGCTAAACAGGGTAAAGCGCGCTCAACTAGTTGAAAACAATGTGGTCTATCAAATACACTTTCGTGAACCTACAACAAGAATGATTTATATTAAAGTAAATTTACTAAGTTTTATTTTTAGATATTCTCAAAGCTTTTGAGATTAATTGTAATAAGTATTTTTAATGAAATGCGTACGAAGATAAAAAAACGAAAAATATACTCAAAATTCGCTTTAAAAATGTTTCCGTGATTGGAAATAAAATTTATTGCCAAATTATATTTTACAGTATTATATTATTTTTGAAAATTAGTAGTGAATATTCAATATAAAAATTCTGAAAATAATAAGAAAATATATAATACAAGCATTTTTACTTCTGTTTGTAATAAAGTCTTTCATTAATAAAGTCTTTCATTAAAGACAGTATTTATAAAACAATAATTAAAATCAGATTAAAATTTAAAAACCGTATTTGTATTTCAGTATCATATAATAATATAACTGTGTTTTAAATAAAAATCAATCTAATAAAAGTGGAAATATTGAAAATAACAAATGACAAAGAAGCTTATTCATTATTTAATTAAATTCATTATTTCTTGTATTACTTGGAGTGTTAGTTTATACAAATTATTAATGTAATTAACATTCAATACTCGAAAAATATTAACCTGATATAAATAAGCGCAGCTCAAGTCGATGAGCCCCTTTGGCTTAGTTCGTTTTGGATTGTCATATAAATATAAATGCGTGTCAGTGGCGTCAACCAACAGTACAAAGTACAAAGCTTTCCACTTTTTATTCTTCTCCGATTTTTTTTCCAAATAACCCTGCATTTTAATGCCTTTGTTTTTTTTGGCTCCAGATTGTTCTCTACATTCGCGTAACGTTGCGTATATTTTTTCTGCGTGTTGAACTTCTCTGTTCACGCGAACACTTCCATCAGGTTCAGTAACCATTGCTTGAACTAAAGTATGACCCTCCACTATTTGTTCTTTCCGGTACCTGCAAATGAATCCAGTTATTAAAAATTAATTATTATAATACGAAGCAAAAACTGATATTTCATTAGATTAGATACTGATAAAGAAATTATTTAACTAAAAATAACAAATTTAACATTCGTCATATTTAAAAACTAACTGCAATTTTATTAAACATTCTATTTAGGTTCCAAATTTCCAAAAATGAAATAATTATTTGAACATTTTCATTCATAATTTTTTTATAAATTTAGTGTTTCTGATACAAATTTATATTAGTGATGACATATCAAACTTATTGATAAAATTTAAAGTAACACTTAAATTATTTTACTTGGAACATTTGTGAAAATTTTTTAATAAATAAAATATTCATGAAAATAATTACTTACATAATAAAATATACGTGTATATGTACGAATATACGCAGATAAAAATATACACAGAACAAGTAATATCACTAAGAACAGTACAATTCTACGATTCACTAAATTTTAAAGTTATATTAAATATAAATTTTGCTACATTGCAAATATATGATATTATGGTATATAATCTTCACTGTGAAAATAAAACCAAAATATATAGAACAAAAATTAAAAGAACTATATATATTTGTACTTATAATCTTTAGATATATAATCTTCGGATGACAGGTTGCGATAAAGTAGAGTAAAATTTTTCGAATAGATTTAATACTGTCTACTTATTATGAAATTTTGTTCAGTATTCATTTGCTTTAAAAATAGAATATAAATTAAAATTGTTTTTTCTCATTACAGTGATATAAATATACAATTCACAAAGCAATCAATCAATAAACATACTTTCATTCATTCTACCTCTTAAACTAAATGATCTATTTGTATAATATTTGCTAAATATTTTAATTATTAATGCAAGAGTTCTTTACTTTTGTATAATAATTCTATTTAGTAAAAATAACTGATTTTATAAAGAAAAAGATGAGTCATAAAGACTATTTTAGAGTTTTAAACATTATACTTTAACTTCAAAAATATAATTTTGCATTTTAAATAGATATTCTTTAAATACATTCAATTTTATATTGAACTAAATAAATAATTTACGAAGTTGCGAACAATTATTTTTTTTTTTTAACAAAACGTTTTGAGAATCAAAATTATAGCATCGAAAATAATGCTCTTTATTATCTATTAAATTTCTTAAAAAATCAAATAACTGTTTTTATGTCATAATACTTGATACTGAATGGTTTTTCCAATTATCTACGGTATTAAAAAAGTGCATTATAAAGATATTTTAATAATAAGTCTGAAAAAACTTAGTTGAAAAGCAAGGTAAAAATAAAAAATAAACACTTGAATAGATAGAACATTATCAGATTATTATTATTTATTATAAGTACTATAAACTATATGAATAAGAACACCTAAACTATGTGTAAACATTGAACATTGTAAAATTATTCAGTTTAGAATATAAAAGCAATTATTTAATTACTAAATACAATTTTTTTTATCTTTATCCATGGTTTACATTATTTATTAACCAACCAACCAACTAAAAGTTTTGAATAAAATTATTATATTCATATTTTTGAAAGAATTATATAAATTTCTTGTTTCTTTCTTAGATTATGTAAACTTTTCATTTTAAATAAAATATTTCCTTTCATAATTTGATTACAAATAAAATTGATAAATCATACATATTACACATACATAACAGGAACACATATTATGTGTGGTCCTCTTATTGGCATCATAAAAAAATGTTTCCACTAGCTATCGCTTTGACAACTGAGAGTTATTTACATCCCTCAAATTGATTCAGGTTGTATTAAAATAATTTGTTATAGACAAAATAACAACTGGATAAATAATTATTAAATACTTGTATTATGAAAGAATTATTAATAATTAATTGTAATAAGAATATACGAGCAAGAGTGGAATTTCACTCTCATTTATGTTTCAAATCATTTTCGTCCCATTTCACTTCATTTCCATTGAAATAATTTTCTAATTTGTAACCCTGCTTTAACAATAATGAAACGAAACTTAAACAAAACGAAAATAAAATGAAACAGAAGTGAGAGCGGAATTCCAATCCAGGGCCTTTATTCACGAGTTCGTGCGAACGATTTCGCTAGCAAATTCGGTCGTGTGAACGTCTGACAACGCTGCCTTTTGTTATACACAATTGAAAATTGACTGTGTACAAGAAATCTGTATATCAAAGGATAGCGTTTTCAGACTTTCACATGAACGAATTCTCTAGCGAAATAGTTCACAAGAACTCGCGAATAAGAGTCCAGGTATATAGAAATCATTTTGATGAGGTGATAGGATGATACACTTTTGAATGATGCGTCTTTTCACAAATTATATTGCCTTTACACAAAATGTGACCATATGTGTAAGGAAAAAGTAATGTAATAAAAAATTAAGGTTTTATTGAATATTATATATCTCTTATTCACCTGTTTATTACAGCATCCAAACATTCAAAAGTTCTTCCTCCCATTAAATAACGAACACCTTTCTTTTCAATTCGGAATCTTTGAATCTGGTTGTTTATGTGGAAGAAAAGGGAATAATCGCCTGGGCTATTATCTGAAGGTCTGACCTATAATCAAAATATTTAATCTGAATTTTTTAAATAAAATATTTAATAAAAGTTTATTTTATTAGTACATTCTTACATTTTTAAACATTTTATATTTTATGATCTGAATGATAATCTTTTTCTAATTAAAGGTTTATAAAGTAATAATCAGTTATCTCAAATATTTATAATAACTTACTAGAAAACTTCCTGGCCCTGCTTTCACCAGCATATCGACAGCTTCACTTTTACTGACGTTTGGATGAAACCATGAAAAAACTGTGTTGGGATCTATGGAGTCATCGAGGTCTTCCACAAGTTCGCGAAAAATCAGGCCTTGTTCTCCAGTTCTGTGGGCAGTGACCCAAAGCCAACCATCTTTCATATCATTGTGCACAAAAAATATATCACCCTTTTGAAAACTGAGCTCGTCAGTGTCAGGCATTTTTGTATATGGCAATATTGCAACAATTCGTTTTTTATCGTTGACTGGCTCAGGTGGTGGTGTTGGATGTATAAGGCGTTCTCGTTTTAGTAGATCTGAGCAATGAGTGTAGTAAGCCACAAGGTCTGATAAACTGTTAAATTGACGACCACCTAAAACCAAATTTTTTTTTTTACAATAAATGCAAACTTTTAACAACTTATTATTGTAACATATTTTTAAAATTCAATTATTGCATGTATGGAATAGTTTATTAATATTGTTTTCGACATTTTTATCTTTTTCTTCTTTCCATATTTTACATGTATATACTAGAATAAATATTGGGTACGCTACTTGAAACTGAATTTCTATATTACTATTTATTTAGAAAGAAAAACAATTATTCAGTTTTTGTATACACTTGAAAAAACTTGACATAACTTGATACATTTTATTAACAATACTGTGTTTTAATGCACTTTGTTTCAAGTACAATATTGACCTTTTTAATATTTTACACATAAATCAGTCAATAATTTTAATTCTGTGGAGTCACAGTATTAAACAATTGGTAGTTATGAAAGTAGTTAAAAAGCGTTTACCAATATAATAATCTCCGCAAACGGCAGTAATTCGGAAATGATTAATCCCTGTACGGCCCAGATAGGATAGCACATAATTTCCTGGTTTTCTGTCACTCTCCCGTACTAAGTAACTTCCCATTTTACTGGCATCCCATAGCCTCTCCTCGGCCGTGAACCTATCCAGGCGTCCATGATACCACCTGAAACATTCCTGGCTAAATCATGTATTTATAAATGACAATGCTACTAAAAATAATAACACAGATAAAGAAACAAGAAAATAATTAAGAAATAAATACTACACAAAATAATTGTTAAACAAAACTGAAGTAATAATCTCACTGATTTTCAGGTGGTGCTGTTAATAAAGTATTATTTGCGCTGTCTGGTTCCTCAGCATCTTGTAAGTCATCGGGTAGGTTTTCCAAAAAAGGATCGAATTCGTTTTCGGCGTTCATTGATTCATTCGGTCCTCCGTCTTCGCTGCCAGTACTGGGTGATCCACCTTTGCTATTGTGATCTATCTGAATATTTTAAAACATTTCGTTTTCAATTATTATATTAAAAAATATAAGAATTATAACGGCTATGCCTATTATTGTCGTATTATGACTAAGACGAAGAAAGAATATTATTAAATGAAACAAATTCGTTCCAACAATCATACATTTTAATTGCGCGCTTTCGTGTATTACATACATAACCTGCAAAGCGTGACGGTTTCGATTCTACTGTATTATTCAATGACATAAACAATCTTAAAAATATAAAACAACCTTTTTATACATAATTGTTATAACATACTTATTAATAATTTAAACAATATATTACGTTAGTTACTCCATCCCAAAATTTGTTTCATCATATCTTCAGTCAGAAAGCATATTTAATACAATCATATGCTTTTTTTAACATAACCGCACACTATGTTTACATCAGTCAAGTAACTTCAACTAATATTATTAACAATCATACTCGGTTTACTAGTTTAGTGTAGTTCCGTACCAGTCATAAAGTATGGTTAGCTTAAGTATAAATATAATAATTTATATGAAACATTTTTTCTGTGCAAACATTTAAATTCTAAAACATATTTAATTAATGCAAAAGAAGACTTCTTTCTTTTCTGAATAATTAATTCTGAATCATTTTAAATATATAAAATATTATTGTATAATACTAACAAAAGACTTCCATGTTTTGCAAGCATTATCAAATATGAGATTGTGGAACTTAAAAGTACTTTCATTAATAAACCTTATATTTACTTTACTACATTATTATTTGTTTTCTTCTCTTTCAAATTCAAAGTATATTTTCATTAATTAATTTCATTATTATTAAATTATTTTTTTTATACTATTATATATTTAATTTAATTTAAATAAAACTTTTAATATAATGATACTTTTATCTAGTTTGAATGATAAAACCTTTATACTTTTTGCAATTGATCATAACTTTGAAGTATTGTAAAATGTTATTAATCATAAGATGGTAGTTTCCAATCATAAGATATATTTAGTATAATAAATTTCTATTGATAATTATTTATATAAATATATTATGTTCAGTAAATATTTGTATTTTTTTTAAATTTAGTGTAGTATGTTATTGTATCTTGAACAAATGAATACATTCTTGAACTTTACATATTGAGTTAATTTTATTATAATTAATAATGATAAATCTTTCTAGTGCATTCATTTAATTAATTTATGAAATATTTTATAAAATTTCTTTAACAATATTGGATAGTTGTAATTTTATGAACAGTTTGTCATCTTAATACTACATAAATGTTAATAATAATATTATTATGCCTTATAATAAACACTTGAAAAAAATAATCAAAATTCATTATCAAAGATAAAATCATTACAAATAAAAAATGATCTGTGAATGAAACTTTAAACAAGAATGAAGGCCATCTAAATGTTCTGATAAATTGCTGGAGTTAACAAGTATAATAAATAAAATATTTATAAAAATAAAAGATTAATGGATATATTGCAAAAATATGTCCATTTTATTATTATTTAATAATACAATAAAGTTTACTCTTCTTTTTTATTTTACTTAACTTTCTAATTTTCATTTTCTTTTCTTTTAGTCAACAAGAGATTAAACTACCTAAAGCAAATATAAATCTGTTTGCAATAATAACATGTATATACTATTTCAGGCACTATTGTATAAAAGTATAATTTCTTTTTGACTAAATTAAGATGAATTAAATACAATAAAACAAAAATATAAAATAAAATTTACATTTATCCAACAAACAGCTGTTTTATTCAGCATTAAGATACATACAAAATTTTAATTGAAAATATCAATTTTATCGTCAGTATTTGATTAAAACATCAATTTCGTTCATACCCAATCGTCATACTAAAACAAAAGACAAGAAAATAAATAACATTTACTTCAAACCAAAATATTTATTTAGGAAAGTAGTTCGCATGAAACGTAATACACAATAAAGACCATATCTGTACAATTTATCATTCTTTCAAACAGAATATAATGTAATCGGATTAATAATAATTTTAGCATGAAAATCCTATTATTCTGAAGATCAAACGTTATTGCTCAAAATATGTGACTAATTGATGTTTCGTCGGCTAAAAACTCTTCTTTCGTAATAAAATAGCTGGCAAAAATTGGAAGCCTCGAACGAAAGGAAAAAGAAAAGGATGATAAGGCCGGCGTTGCTGGGTTTAGGGGAGAGGATTCGGCGAATGCGACTCGTTGCTGACAGAAAAAATGAGCGTAATTTTAATAATACTGTACCAAAGTAATCTGCTCCGCAGGATAATAACGATAGAGTTTGAACTTATCAGGAGGAATTCGCCTGAAAGTACGTTTCAACACCTTAAAGCACACTAATAACGATTGCAATATTGATAGGTTCGTGCTTGTTTCCCATTGTTTACCATAGCTATAGATTTCGCCTTTTTCACCGACCGATAATTAGGCGTGCTCGCGCGTACAAGCGTGGAGCGTTGCACGCACTCGGCGGGCAAACTCGTCGGTCAACACGGCGAAATATTCAATGAATCGTACCTTAACGCTGCTGGAAACACTTGGGCCTCCCCGCACGAACTCTGCCATTCTAGTAGCATACGCCCGCGTCGTTCCGCTGGCCTGGATAATACGAAATCGGGCCCCGTCACTTGGGCCGCATTTGCGTTCCCTTTTGCCTCCCTTGTTCCCTTCGCCTTTATCGCGTTATCTCCGACGCCGCGCGATTATTTACATTTTCGTGCGAGCGACAATACTTGCGCGACGCGTGTTCTGTATTGATGTTTCCCCGACAGCCATTTCGCCGTTCCGCTCCCAACAAAATGTCGAGTTTTCAAAACTGTCAAAGTTCGCGCCCGCCACTTTTGATACGACAATTTTTGGCGGTAATCGTCAGACTCCCTGTTAATTTGTATTGTAACATCGCCCTAACAGCGCATAATATTTATATTATATTTTATCAATATATTTTATTTAAAAATAAAAATATTTCCTAAATAGTATAGTGCAATATTATTGCACATTATTCTATAAATATTTTGGAATATAAATGAAATATAACATGAATATTATACGCCGGATATTTTAATATTTATAAAATATTTCCCGTAAATGATTTATAAATATTTGTTGCTATTAGGGTGAGTTGAGGCTTTATATGCATAATGACGTACAAAATATAATGGTTTTGTAACTTTGGGAATATTCTTTCTGTATATTTAACTTATATTTGGAAGCTTTTGGTTTGTACACCGTTAATTTCCTTGCAAATGTAAAATTATTAGAAAATATTGAAATAATAATGTTCCATGAATACTTCCTAATTTAGGCAGTTGCTTTTCAAACCTTTTAAATTTACTTTTAAACATTAAAAAAATTCGACACTTAAGATATTTTAAATTTTATTTATAACCTTAATTTTCTTAAGGTTAGTTTAAAGACAGAAAACAAATATTTTTTCTATTCGTTCCAACTTTCATGAAAATTTCGAACAGATTGTAAAAAATGGAAATCGATATAAATCAACAGAAAACAATACGAAGCTTTATCTTTAAAATTTCTACTGATTTCCATGATATATACAAAAGACTTGTAAACTTGAAAAGAAAACACTGGTAGCCATGTGGCATTCATCTCTTAATCCTTTAATTTTTGGGAACTTGATGAACAAAGAAAATAATTTAGCATGACGCGTGTACAAGGATTGATACTTGATACAAGCATATTTGTAAATAATGCAAAACAGAGCAATTAGTCTCACTAATGCAGTACCGGCAATCAACTTTGGAACATGCCTCTTAGTTTTGAGCAGTGCTCAAACTGTTCTCACTAGTTTAGATTAGTCCTTTAGTTAGATTTATTAACCAATAATAAAATAAACTAATCAATGAGAACAGAAAGTTATTGGCATGTACCAATTTAAACAATTCATTATTGCTTGTCCTCTTTTAATTCACGTGTTACTTTAACTTTTTTAATCTTTAATTTAGTATATATTTACTTAATTTTTAATCCCTAATTTAACTTTTACCTTATGTGTATTTACTTATTCATTTGTATATACCCACATGGAATTTCAAACAAAAAGTAATTTTGGGGAAATCGTAATTTTCTTAGCATTACAAATAGGCGAAGATTTTATTACGATTCTATTTGAAATTCCTTATAGGAAAAAGCAAATGAATAAGTAAATACAAATAAGGTGAAAGTATCCTATAATAATACAACGTTGTTGTGGACATTGCATGGTCAAAAACCGCATAGATACTTACAGAAACAATACTATGTAGATCTACAAGACTTTGTCAACAGTTCTGCTATATAATAAGCGTTCAAGAGTAAATTTAGTTTATTCTTACTCAAGTACTCGGTGCGTTTATTTTTAACTGAATGTTGAGTATATTTTACGAGTGATAATATTGAAACATATAAAGTTGAATGTTAAGGATATTTGGCGAGTTCCAGAATCGTGCATTATCTGTAAAAATGGTAAATATAATTTTATTAATATTAAAAAAATAATACTAATAATTATTTTGCAACATAATGACCAAACAAACATTTTTTAGTACCGGGAGAATATTAATGTCTATGTAAACATAATTGAAAAGTGGTGTGAATTAGGATTCTTTTTTATTTTTCTTTAAACCACATATTATTATAATCTCTAGTACTCTACTAACGTTGTAGATTGGCTGTCCGGTCATTATATTACAAAATTATTATTCGTTTCATTTTTATACTCAAAAACATCAAAGCCCATACGGCAAGGCGCTTTGAGCATACCCTTAAGGTGAAATCGCAGTGCTACAGTCACAGAGTTAGGGTGTTTCAATTTATTTTTATTAAATGAATTGATATCAAACATTTTAAAACAATAAACGATACTTTTAACACGGGAAAAACTATATCACTATGAAAATAGCATTTTTATCATGTAATATAGCATCAACTTTTGGAAATCGTTTTTTTTTTCACTTGGAATACGACTTCCAAAAGTTAAGTAATTACACACCATAAAAATTAATATTTCGTACTAAATCAATATCTCCCATTGTGAACGAATGGCTTATCATCCCTATCAGAACAAAAAGTTTTAAGAACGTTTTAAAAACGTACAAGGTTCTTAAAACGTTCTAGAAACGTTATTTAGTTTGTAAAACGTTTTAAAAACGTTCGAAACCTTCTGTTCTGATGGGGATTGAGACATTTTTATAATTAAATTATTCTGTGAAAATAATTAAAAATACACTAATCCAGCAATAAACGACTGATATTTCACCTAAAGGGGAAATTTGAACCATTTTTGTGCACTTTCCAGTTATATTGTATTTCAGTGGGGAACACAAAGCAAAAAGAACACGGAGCAGAAAAAACAAATTTGGTAAAGAATAATTTACAAAACATAAAGCAGCATTTTCATAATAATTGTTATTTAAACTGGTACTACAGCTCAATTCACAATTGTTAAGAAAGTTTTGTTCCATGTTCGTTCTGATCCGTGTTATTTCCGCTTCGCGTTTCCATCCAGAAATGTCAACGGTTGGATAAATAAAAATTTAAATAACCTTATTAATAATACATATTGGTTAATATAATGTAATTTAAAAATTAATTTATGAGAAATGCAACGTTTCTCAAAAGGTAGACACATTTAGAATGTTTCGAATTATTTTTATGTATTGTAATTTTTCTTTGAGAGCTATATTTTAGAACACATTTTTATGACACAAAAACCTAACATCTAAATAGTCGATGAAAATATATCTAAGCAAATTTTGTTTGATGTGCATTTCTGCAATGTTGAATCGATATTAACGTCAATATTATAGCAGTGTTGTTTAGAAAAAGGAAAAGAAAACAATTTTTCTTCATTTTTTCAGGGGCACAATGATCATTCACAATTATTCGACCAGTTGTTCAATGAAATAATCAATGAAAATGTGGAAAAAGTTCGTGAAATATTGATGCAAGGTATCAATCCAAACTGTGCAAACCATTTTGTTGATACACCTTTAAACCGTGCCATATTTACTGGCAATATTAATATTATTTTATTACTGATTGCACACGGAGCTAATGTTAATTCTTGTAAATGGGGGAGTCCACTGAGAGAAGCTATAATATATAATAATTATGATGTTGTACACTTATTGTTGGAATTTGGTGCTATCATGCAATATGATATAATGCATTTTGCAACTTCAAATCCATGCGACAATGTTATTAAGATACTGTTGAAGAAAGGAGCCTATGCAAATGTATACGATAATTTCAAAAGAACTCCCCTCTACAGGTATTTAATGCGCAAAAGAAGAAGTGAAGTTTCTTTTGAAATAGTAAAGCTTTTTATAGAATGTGGCGCACATGTTAATACAGTAGATATAAAAAACAATACACCTCTGAAACGTGCAGTAGTAATTTCAGATATTCGAATTTTCAACATTTTAATTCAGAATGGAGCTAATATAAATGATGGCGCATTACTTGAAGCTGTTAAATATGAGAAATTTGACATTGTTCAGCTTTTATTGGATTGTGGAGCCGATATTAACTTAGAAGTTGATGACAAACATAGGGCACTAGATACCGCTATCATGCAGGATAATGTCGAAATGATTAGATTGTTGCTTGAAAATCATGCTGAAGTTAATTACACCACCGTAAAGCTTTCAATGAAATGCACGCCATTGCACTTAGCTGCATACATTTCAAATAAAACTGTGTTTAAATTACTTTTAGAAAATGGTGCCAAAATAAATACGACTGCCTGTGAACCAACTATTCTGCACTTTGCTGTAATAAATCCGAATTCGAGTATTTTAAATTACATAATTGAAAGCGATTTCAATATGCATTTAAACTCTCTCGATTATCCAACCC
The DNA here is from genome assembly GCA_022817305.1 of Leptoteleia sp. ZL-2020. Classification (NCBI taxonomy): domain Eukaryota; kingdom Metazoa; phylum Arthropoda; class Insecta; order Hymenoptera; family Scelionidae; genus Leptoteleia; species Leptoteleia sp. ZL-2020. Next base: position 16,003 of record JABFPN010003144.1, read on the forward strand.
CAGTGTGTTTTGCTGCCTCCACGTACAACAGAAAAAACTTAAAATATCTTCTGAACAGAGGGTTTTCTTTTAATTGTTGGGATAGGTTTATTTTGCGTGAGCATGTTTTCGATAGGAATGATAGGATTCCCAGAATAAATAATATAGTCAAAAAGCATTTAATAAAAATTAGCTACTTCAATGACTTTGAGGATGGAATTTTGAGGGAGTTTAATCGTGATATGTACAGTGAATTTGAAGAACAGTGCAAGATAGAAATTGAAAACATGAAGAAGGAAATAGTTTCTTCATACGGGTGTATAACTTTATTTAATTTTATTAATAAAGATTCATACAGTAATAGCTTTTTAAGGAAGACAGGTATATCGAAAACATTGAACGAAAATATATTGGTATACTACAAAAAATATCCCATTTACTATAAGTTGTTGGTGAATAAGATATTCAATTTTACAAAACAAGTAATATTATATGGTAATTGTTATGAAATGCTTCATAATATTTTTAATAGTAATTTTGAAATGCAACACATGTGTGTTTCAAAAATTTTAGGTTATTTCAACAAAAAAGAAATGATGATATTACAAGGAAAAAGATTTAATAAAAATTACTAACTTGGCATAAAACTTCTGTAGGGTTAGAGTTCAACCACCTGCTGGTTGGGTGTCCAATCCATTTTGTATATTATACCCTTTACCCTGTAATAGATATTTTTTATTTGCCTAATTCCAATTTTGCAAACAGAGGAAAATACATGGAAAAATCCTCCCACGGAATACTTGGTGTATTCAAGTATATTTCGACAGTTTTATGTTTAAAAACAACCAAATTGTAAATATTTATATGATAAATAAAATGTATGTATTTGTTATTTAATAGTTGTACTTTTAATTTCACATAACCATCAGCCGATCGCGGCATATAGTTATCGTGCGTCGGTAATTTATATAGTAACCTTGAACTTGACTAAAGTATTCTCTAATTTCTGAGGAGTGTCGGGAATCTTTTATCTGATAGGTAGCTGTTAATCGTACAGTCGTACGTTTTCTATCGTTTGTAACATTAATCATGGATCCCGCGGTATTACCCGAGGAAATCTGGATTAAAATCTTATTGTATTGTGATGTACCTGATATTATTGCTTTCGGAAGCACTTGCAAATACCTCCGAAAGACTTCGGATACAGATTACTTATGGTGAGTTGAGGTTATGTATTTTGCGAATTTTGCATTTTGCAATTTATTTTTTGCACGCATTTATTGCAAATTCGCTTATGCAACGTTACGTTACTTTATGTCGATTTGTTGCAATATGTTGAGCCTTGTTATTGACTGAGTTTCACATTTTATGATTCATCAAAAATGAAAAAAAAAGGTGCGTCTTATATTGTCATTTAAATTGCTCTTTTTGTGGGATATAATATATACATATAATGAGTTCTTAAGTAATAATTTGTTTTTAATTGATTTGATTTATATTAAGTTTTATTGATCATTATACCTTCAAGATTTGTTACTTGATTATTGTATAAGTGTCAGGTGAATGTACTATTTAATGATAATTGATGTTATTGTTGTCATTGTCATTAATTGAAATTTGAATAATTAATTATAATATTAAATGACAATTGTTATTTTACATAATATAGTGCTATATTTAATTTCATATTTATGTTTCATTATTATTATTATTGTTAATGTTATTCTTATTATTGTTGTTATTATTTATTATTGTTATTATTATAACACTTAAATATTAGTTTAGGAGCAAAATTTGATTGATTCATATTTAACAAAAAATTGTAATATTCATAAAATTATTTGATTAAATTCAAACATAATATTATCTATAACTACTAAAACATAATGTTATCAATAACAAATTATTAAGGTTAATTAATTTTAATTGGTGAAGTATAATTTATTCTTTCATTTTTAATTCCAATGTTATGTTAAATAAGAATCAATAATTTTAATAAATTTAATTATCAAGTAAAAATATGTATGCCACTATATTACCAATATTAATTTCTAAGAATTTCTGGTTTTCCAAAGTATGTATTATAATTTTATTTTAATTAGCATCTTCATTTTACACAGTATACAGATATAACAATTTATTTTATATACATAATTTATATCTTCTATTAAACTCTTGTTATTAAATTATTATATTTATATTTATCTCTTATGTATATACTTTTAACAAATAAAAAAACAACTCCAATATCTTTCTTTTTCACGCACAGGATATATATTGGGTTATAAACAAATAAATAATAAATAAAAATAATTTGTATTTAACTTTTAATTTTTATTCCATTCTTATATATAAGGGTTGCAAATTCAATGCACTTGGATCAATGATTCTCCAACATTTGAATATCTTTTATATAATATAAATCATTTAATTCCAAAAATTAAGAGTTTGTCTATGTTCTTATCTCATTATTAAAAACAAATTTTTGTCCAGTGAACCATTTTTTTAAGATTGAACTTAAGTAATAATCCAAGGAGCCAAATTTGGTGAGTATGGGACATGTGAAATTTTATTTTGATAAAGTAATTAATGTTTAAGTTTATTTTAAAATTACTATAGCATGTTTTATTTCAATTTATTGAAATTGATCAAACATCATTTTTTATTGATTATACAAAGTTTTATAATTCAGATCATATATATAAAATAAAAAAGAAAAAATAAAATTAATAACTTGTACAATTTAGGTTTCTTGGGAAAATTGTTATTATTTCAAATATATATATATATATATATATATATATATATATTTTGTGACATATGCTGCACACCAAACGCTACATGCCCAACACTACATGCTACACGCTACATAGTGGTGTACGAATATACACACCCATTGTAGAATTGTGTATATATACATATCTTTTTCTAAATTTTGATTTTGTTTTAAGATGATGCCGTAAGCGTTTATTACTAGACTAGGGTGTTATTCGTTTTTATTAAAATGAATGAGAATTAATTGATGTTGTTGATTCAGCACATTTTCTCAATCTGGGAGATTATTTACCAATGATGTAACTGAATTTTTATCATTAGTTTCAAGCAAATTTAGGGACCGCGTTTTTTAGGTGTTAAAAAAACGCGGTCCCTAAATTCGCTTAAAATTGATTTAAAAATTCAGACTTTTTAATTGAA
>JABFPN010003145.1:0-19176 GCA_022817305.1 Leptoteleia sp. ZL-2020
TGGACCGTCGGCCCAGATATAATCCGCGTCACGCTCCCGATGGTCAGCCGACCGTTGGCATCTGACGGTCGCTTGGCGGTTACTAGTACAGTGCCAGTACTGCGCCGTTTGTTAATTTCTACATGGGTAACTAACTTTCTTTTTCTAAACAGAACGGAAACAGGGGGCACTCTGCTTACCCTTGTTACAAAAAGTGGTGCGTGCAGCAGGGACGGAATGGCCATTATAGATTTATGTGAAGTTGGCCACTTTTGTCTCACGGATACTGGTCTATAATCGCTGTCGTTTCATTTTTGGTGCGTAATGTACTATTTCTCAATATGTGGTACAAAAATTATATTTTGTTTGAAAGGGTTAAAATTTTCGATAGCATCATAAAAGGGGTCCAATAGCATCGCAAAGCGAACAGCGAGTTTCCGTCACTTTGCGTCAGAAGAAGTCATGACTTCTTTAGGATAAGCACTGGGAGCCGTAAAAAGTGCAGTAAAATAAACGCAGAACAACGGCAAAAGAAGCGTCGCGAATGTGTCGATCGGAAACGTGACTTTCACGATTTCCTGGTTTCAGCGTTATTCATGCTCGTCTGATTTTAATATCTACCCGGGGTCCGGTGTGAAATCGCAATCTGACGTTATCGTCAGACGGGATGTCAGTAAAAAGTTTTATTGTATTCCGTCACCGTTAACGTTGAACAATAATTACGATCGCGCAATATTTACAATAATTTCGCGTAAAATTTAGCGAGTCGGAAATTTTTCGCAATTCAACTTTCATGCTTCCGCATTGTTTCGTTGCAACATTTCCCATGTAGAAATTGACAAACGGCCCAGTACTGGCCCACGCTTGGCAACCGTTGGCTTACCGTCGAAAAAAAAGCAGAAAATGCAATTTTGATCGTGCTTTTAAGCGTGAAATAAATGCTATTGGATTTATAAAAAAAACTGTTAAAAACAACTACGAATCCGATTTCACAAATAGATAGACGTTTTTTTTAAAAAATTATTTTAATTTATTATTACATGTAATTTGCAGTGCAAAAATCAATTCATGTCTTGAACTAATCATACACTGTGAAAAAAGTTAGGATAAAAATTATTATACTGTATGTAAAAGAGAGGACAAATGACATCTTCATGTCTTAATTAATATACAGTTTAAAAGAGGTTTTGCCATAAACAATAATTTTTATTATACTGTATCATAGTAATATGTACAATACTGATAATCTTTTTTAAAATGTATTTTAAATATGACAAGAATTGTATTTTGTCCTCGTTTTTACATATAGTATAATAATTTTTATCCCAACTTTTTTCAAAATTGCGTTCTAATTGTGGGAGAATTAAAAAGTTGAAGGTAATGCAGTTGGTAAGTTTTTTTGTTCGATAAATAGAAGCAATGCGGGAAAAAATGCGTGTGTCAAATTTACGTATTTCTGTGTTAAATCAACATATAATCCATGTTAATATGTTTTTTTTTACTATTAATTCTGTTTCGATTAATATTCGATTAAATATATGAATTTACTATTAATTCATTAAAATTAACTAAAGTCGTTGATGTATATTTCTTGTTAGTATTACTTTATTTTAGTTTCTTGCTAATTTATCAATGAGAATAAATTTAATAGAAAATTTTTCTATTACCATATGTGTTACAGTATTTTATGTCGTGTTATTTTTAAATTTTCAATAATTTAAAGAAGAACATTTACTGTATATTAGAAAAATTATTGCAGGAAGTTGTCGCAAGGAACTGTAATAAATCGTAATTTACTTTAACTTTATGACTTAAGAGATTTTGGCCTCTGTTTCAAGTAAACGAGTTCCACTAATGAAATTTCAACCATATTAAAGTAATTAATTTCCCTTGATTTTTAATAATTCCAAGGTAAAGGACTGAGCGCGTATCTAAAGAACAAAATTTCAATAATGTAACTTTATTAAAATTTAGTAAAATGGAATAATTACTCGATAAAATTGGAACAATTAAATAATGTTGAGTACACAATATATATTGCATCATATAGATTACAAAAAAAATACAATTGTATTGCAGAGTTAAAATTGAAGGTAATATGATACTTTTAAAATATTTAATTTAACGTCTTAATTGCACTAAAATAACATTTAAAAAATTTTAAACTGTGTCTATTTTGTATCCTACTCTGTAAAGAATTTCTTTAAAAAATCATTTTAGATTAATCTCATACAATTGCTTGAAAATCTAAGTTGAAAAATAAACAATAATATCAAAAAAGAAAAATTAAAATTAATACGTTTACACTTTTGTAAAATAATCAAAGCGTGTATATTTTATTCTAAACTATATCTACACGGAGAGAAAAGATATAATAAAAATAATTAACATGTTAGTCAAGTGGTGATAAACTTGAAAAAAATGAGAAAAATTACTATCTTAAAATAGCAGAATGTATACTGGGCAAAAATATGACAGAAAATATTATTGCTAAGAAAAATATCTTGTACATGTCAGTCTTTGAATAAATATTTGGCACTTTTACAGTGATTAATACTCGAATTTCACTGCATCTTTTATTTTCAATGTACAATAATTTTTGTCCCAACTTTTTTCTCGGTACACGAACTTCTAAATTTATTGTATCACACACTGAGAGAAATATCACAGAAAAAATTACTATTTTTAACCGCGTTTCAGATGTATATTCGCGGTATTTCAATAAAAATGATTGTTTTTTAAAGGCAAGAAAAACTAGTTTTAACAGTTATATCTATAGATAAAACAGAAGATTTTCTTTTTAAAAACTGTAATTTTTACTAAAAGACGGATATACATCTGAAACACAGTTAAAAACAGTAAATTGTTATGCACGGAGAGAAAAGATTAATAAAATTTACTGACATTCTTAGTAAACTGGTTATATATTGGTAAAACTTGAAAAATTACTATCTTAAGTTAGTAAAACGTATCAATTTGTTGAAAACGATTCTTAGAAAGCTGACACTTTTTACTAACATAGGATAGTAATTTTGCAGTTCTTGCAAGTATATGACCAGTTTACCAACAATGTCAGTAATTTTTATTAATCTTTTCTCTCCGTGTGATATTTCTCTCTCTCTCAGTGCATTAAATAATATTGCGTTAATTTAACAGAACTTCGGTCGCGGCGACTGAAATCGAAAAATTTTCCTTCGGGATAACCTTTACTTCCTAATTTCATAAATAAATATAATTTCAATAATGATAAACGAAAATTTCACCGACCCTAATGATTCGAATTTCGCTTTGGAAAAAACACTGATAATTTACTCGTGCGAGAGGAAAATGTGCGAGTTGTCGAACCCTCTAAATCTGAATAATTGAAATTCACTTACAATAAGTGAAACTGTCACTTTTTGCAAAATAATTAAATTCCCATTTATTTAAGAGTGAAATAAGAATAAGAAAAGAAATTTCTAAACATAAAAATTATGCAATTTAATTAATTTCTTATTATTGCATTACGCTGCAATAAATGTACATTGTTACATATTAGAACATTGTTACCCACGAACAAAAAATTTATACAATAAAATCAATAAGTAATGTTGCTTGTGCTAGAAAAGTAAAAAATGCACCTACTGAATAAATAAGTATTTTACTCTTTTTAAAAGTATACTTTTTCAATAAGTAAAACTGACTTTCTCAACAAGTGATCATTCACTTATTGTACTTGGAAGGCTTTGGACACAATCAAAAAGTATATATTCCCTTGTAATAATTAAAATTTTACGTATTCAAATTTAGAGAGACGGGTGAAACCGCGCGCGAACTGGTCGAGAGACAAAACGCAGAAGAAACAGCGCGTCGCAACACCACGCGGTACGAAGAAACGGTCCGGACTGTGTCGAGAACGAGGAATTTCCACCCTAACGCTACCTGAAGCAGGGGATCCTTGGGGGAGTCTGTGCCACACCACCAGAACCAGCAGCAGTTTCTATGGGAACGCGCGCGTGCCGCGAGCACCGACGCACGCGCCTCGCGACAATTCATGGCAACAGGTTTTAGCCGAGTTTTGCCCTTCGGAATACCGTCCAGGATCTATCGATCTTACCGTGTCCATTATCCAATATCCAAACCGCGCCGCAACCGTTTGAGGTTGCCAAATATCTCGATTTTGAACTTTATTAAGTTTTTTTTCAGTGCACCTTCTGGCTTTGATAAAGTTTCGCCATCGTGCAAGTCTGACCTGAACAACTTTGAGGTTTAGAAATTCCGCACGTATACTTTATGAAATTGCAAAAAATGTCAAGTTGAAACAAGTATAATCGAGTAGAATAGACCCGTTTCCTGAGTCAAGTACGTCCAAACTTATATATAATTTACCATGTTTCATTTTATTAATCCTACCTTTTGAGTTGAATTTACTCTACCAAGGGATTTCAAATACACCAAGGGTTTTAAAATTTTAATAAACTGAATTCTAATTTTTGACAAACGGTTTAAACATGTTTCGTCCATTAGGTGTCACGACAATAAAAGTGATGACTCTGCGCAGTATCAACAATTACTTTTACCATAAAATAAAATCAAAAATTTTAATATAATTAAATGCTACTTTAGAAGGAACATATTAAACTTGAGGAACTAAATCGAGAATCACGAAATGTTCGATGACAAAGAGCGTAACTATTGATTCACTTCGAGGGGAATCGTGAAGGTATCCTTCAGCGGCGTAGTATCTTTATCATACTCAAAGAGCCTTTTTATATATACGAGAGCAGCTCACCAACCTCAGCTCTGGAAATAGGATTTCATCGATTCAACCTTCGTTTGTTCGAACAGGATCTCAGTTGTTCTGATGACTGAATAATATGCTTTTAAAAACAATAAGCACTCCATTTACAAGTTGTTATTTTTTATAAAATTACGACCTTATGAATAACAAAGAGGAAGTAAAAATTGATTTCAGTTGTACATTAAAAGGATATATTATAAGATTAATTTATGATTAAAAATACAAACTTTCTGACAATGAAAAATTAACTTTTTTTATTTAAAAAGTCGCAAAATATTATCACTGTTATGAAGCAAGTATTTCATATTGTAAATAAAAAAATCACGAATTTTACGTAAATTACAATTTATATTTTCATTTTTATGTTGCTACTACTAAAAATATGCTTGCGTTAAGTAACCTGTACAAAGAAAATGTTCTTATTAAAACTGACAGAAAATCTATTAAAAATAAGAATATTCAAAAAATCCTATTTAATATAAGAATATTCTATTACTCTTAAATAAACATTTTTGTGAGTGTATAATATACATCAAAACCAATTGTGTTCCAATTTTGGCACAATCATTAGTTTACACTGAGAAAAAAAGTTGGGATAAAAATTATTATACTATATGTAAAAATGAGGACAAAATACAATTCTTGTCATATTTAAAATACATTTTAAAAAAGATTATCAGTCGGTGTATAAATTTATCCATCTCTTAACACATTTTAGTCGGAGCAGTTTTCTTTAACATAATAACGTTGTGTTCAGTGTCCAAGCTAGATAAAAATACGGTTGAATCAGTCATGCAATTTATGTAACGCAAATATATTTATCTTATTTAATGAAAATACATACATCCACTTGCCTACCAATAATTTTTTCGTCAAGTCATATACATCAAAATTGAAAACAATTTTAAATATCAACGAAGATAATACTCAATAAAATTACTGTAATATTTCCGCAAAAGTATCAATAATTCGGATTTCGATAAAAAAAATCGGCAACAGTATAAACAATCATACGTAGTCGATTTTACCCCGAGATTATCAGATAATTCCTCCTTCACTGAGAGAAAAAAATAGTCTTGGTAACTAGCAAGGTTAGTCAATTTGCGATCCAACTGTTCTTTAAAGTTGTGATGACTAGTTTTCCGGTATTTGCAACTAGTTTTTACGGTTAATACAACTATTTTCTAATGAACTGTTATTAGTTAGTTGCAGCAACTATCATGTTTTCTCTCAGTGCCGTCTTAATTGTACACTGAGAAAAAAGTTGTAATTAAAATTACCATACCGTTCTGGCGTTGGAAGGATATTGTCTGCAGTGTCTGCAATGTTTGTTTAGTAATTGTATAAATGTCATAGATGAAATCCCTTCACTCAGAGAAAAAATAATCGTGGTAACTAGCAAGGTTAGTCAATTTGCGATCTAACTGTTCTTTAAAGTTGTGATGACTAATTTCCGGTATTTATAACTAGTTTTTACGGTTAATACAACTATTTTCTAATGAACTGTTATTAGTTAGTTGCAGCAACTATCATGTTTTCAATCAGTGTTAAACGTCAGATGGTATAGTAATTTTTATTACAATTTTTTTTTTTCAGTTTATCCCGTGTGTTACTGCACGGTAAATGTGCACGCACAATGCGCAAAGCGCGTATGTATTAGTGCACGACAAATATACTGTAGTTGAATATTAATCGGGCGTTCTAAATGGAACGGACCCCGGAGGCCAGAATTTAAGAGTGCAACCCCTGGTTGGTCTTGACTTTAAGCGTACCTTTTATCCCAACAACTTTTCCCTATTAAATTCTTCCACTCTTCATTTCTCATTAAATTATCTGCTTCGGACACACTCCCGTATATCAACTGCACTCTAAAAACTGACTGAAGTGTTCCATTTGATTCAAATAGAATCTAGTCTCCTCAAATAGGAATCTATTTCGATCAAATACATGTCTAGTTCTACCAAAAAGATGCTAAATGATTTAAATAGCAATTTCTTTGCAGTGTAGAAATTATTTTAAATACATATTTCACCGATTACAGTAAAGTGCAAGTACTGGGATATCATAGATTCACGACTGTTATTTACCAGTACTGGGCCAGACTAGTGCCCCATTTATCGCTATTGTAAGAGTACTGAAATTTTCACCTGCACTCAGAAAAAAAATATACTTGCGTTATGAAACCTGTACAAAGAAAATGTTCTTATTACACTGAGAGAAAACATGATAGTTGCTGCAACTAACTAATAATAGTTCTCTAGAAAATAGTTGTATTAACCGTAAAAACTAGTTACAAATACCGGAAAACTAGTCATCACAACTTTAAAGAACAGTTGGATCGCAAATTGACTAACCTTGCTAGTTACCACGACTATTTTTTCTCTCAGTGTAAAACTAACAGAAAATCTATTTTAAATAAGAATATTCAGTTATCATCTGTTGAATATTCTTAAACTAAAACTATTTTATTTTTTTCTCTTAAACAAATCCATTTAATATAAATGGAAATAATTCTTTATATAAATATATGTTTTCTAAGAATAACCATGAAAAATTATTTATTTATTTGTTTATAATTCTAGTTTTTCCAAACACCTTTGTCCTATAAAGTGGCTTATTATTGTTCTTTTTAGAAAAAGGAAATCAGCTGATTTTAGATGCGGAAAGAAATTAATCACTTTCTGCCCTAGAGCGGAAAATAGTGACTTTCCATCCGCGACTACTATCTGTAATTTTTCGTTTTCTAAACGTGATAGAAGCAGGACCATTTTCGTGCGTGCGTTGCAAACATTAATTCACAGAATTTAAATAAATGGTTTATATCTAAAACAAATAAGTTTTCCTACTTTCAGAAACATTTTATTATTGCTTTAAAAAAATATTATCAAATAAACGTTCTTACTTAAATTAATATATATTTTCTCTGGGTGTACTAAATCATGTCTAATTCAAATATATTTATATCATTTTAAACAATTCATCAAGACGTATGCAGGCATATATGTGGCATATATGTTTCTAAAAGCTGCATATATGCCTGCATATATGCGCCATATATTTTTTGAGAAACCTATATGCCAACATATATGCGGCATATATGCCACCTATATCAAATTTTTTCATGGGTACTTTATTCTTATTATAAATAGAATTTCGCTTTGTCCATATAATGAATGGAAATCTTATTTAATATAAGAATATTCTGTTACTCTTAAATAAATATTTTTGTGAGTGTGGGTAAGAGAAATCTTATTATTTTGCAGATATTTTGGGATAGAGGCATGATTTAACTATTTTAATTCTTTTCAAATTACTTTAAACGAGTTGCCTGCATATAAACAAAATGTAAATACATGAACCATTACATGCCCTATTACATCTCAGTCAATATCTACTCGGGTATGCAATAACAACAACAGCAACAATAATAATAATAATAATAATGAAAAAAGCTTTTAAAAATATTCTTCATTTCAATAAGTATATATATATATATATATATATAGTTATCAGCATTCAACGTGTATCGTGGAATTAAACTTTGAATAAATAAATTTAAAGAATAGTGCGAGAAAACTGGACTGGTGTGAGAATCTGCAAGCGCCATATTTACGGGAGGATCAATGAAGTTGAGTTTTGCGATCTACTCATATTTTCATTCTCCAACTGCAGTTTAATCGTGTCATGTTTATCAGATTAAACTAATCACTAATTTTTACCCATTACACGTAACATTACATTTTTGTTTTAAAACAATAAAAATGTCATGTTCGACAAAGTAGAAAAATTTTACAATCAATATACTAAATAAAATATAACATAGTTAGTAGAACACTTTTTTAATATTTCCAATAATTACTGTGAATTTAAAAGAATAATAATAATTGAATTTACTGTATATTTTGCGGATGACTAAAATTTCCAAAGTTAATTTGATATTACTGTGCTTTTCAGTTTAATTATACTGTTTACCCAAGAATATCTATAAAATCAATTCATTAACAGTTATCATAACCAAGTATTCTCTCAGTATAACATATCTATTTATTTCCTTAATTTGCCAGGTATTACATTTTCAGTTATCTAATGGAACCGAAGAATGAAACGTTTTTAAAATTGAACACGTCAAGAGACAATGTTTGTAAATACTTGGAAGGTCAAATTGATGAAACAAAATAATAATATTGTTTGTTTACATCCAAAGGACATAAGGATGGATGTAAATTCAAAGTAAAAGTAAAATTTGTTTACATTTTGTTTTTTGAAAACGTTTCATTTTTCAGTATCGTAATTAAATGTAATAAAATAAATATTATGTTAATAAGGCTGCAAAATGAAACGTTTTCGAAATACAAAATGTAAGCTTTAAAAAGGTTTAAAAAATTTAGCAAATATTTGAGAAGTGTCTGAAATCCCTCTGAAATAATAATCGGTATTCACCCGAGCGAATAAGCATACTGCACTTTGAGCGCATGCGCACACTTGTGTCGTTTACCTAACGCACAGTTAACTATGTGGACAAGACTTCCGTCGTACGGTTTCTACAAGTGGTGACACGTGGAGTAACAAACGCAATGTCATTCGCATTAAATGTAAAATTTTCTATACCGATGCAATAAAGTGTCTCGATTGATTTATAACATTTTACAGCAAATTCTAATATCAGCAAATTATTATGGAACTGGAGAATGAAACGCTTTTTAAAATTAAGCACTTAAAAAAATATAGCAATATTAACTATACGCGAAGTTTATTTCGTGAATATTATAAAACTTTAGTTCCAGTAACCCAATTTTTAGTTAAAATAATCATGATATGATTAAATCAACCAGAATTCTAGTAATCATGAAAATTAACTGTATAACTGAATCAAACAAAGGTTCCCAAGATAGCAATTTCATGATTATAGAATGGTACATTTGACGTAGACTTTAAAAGGTTGGAACAGGATTTCACTTGCAATTTCACAATCGCTTATATGGCTAGAATCAAGTATCTTGATTTTAGTTCGATATACTGCAAAAGTTGGCAGAGACAGTAGCGATAGATAAGGTTGTTTTATGTTTTATCTATATTTCATCTAGACCTGAATATAAGTATACATATATAATAATAAAAAAAATAACTATGATAAGTATTAAAATTCCCAATTATGTAACCAATCGTTTATGAATTGCGTCTGAATAAATGCTTTTAGTTGACGAATTTTTGAAGAAAACGCGACGCTTTGTCACGTCCCGAGACGCGAAAGGAAGTACGGTGCTTTGTTACGTAGTAAGAATAAGAAAACTACAGTGAGAACGAAACGTTAATGCCGCGTAGCCATGAGACGAAATGCACCGATGGTTCGCGAGTACGAAGCAACCCTACCGGAAATAAAGACATCTAGTCATTTAAGTGACGCAGGAAATCCAATTTGCTAGCTTTATGTTAATTTTATCTTCACATTCATCGATCTATTTGTTTCCGATCAATAAATCATCCGCAACGCAAAGAATTATGCGTGGGAATGAGAATACACTGACCCATGAAAAAACAATTTATATAGGTTGCCATATATGTGGCATATATGCAAGCATATACGTGGCACGTATATGGCGCACTGAGAAAAAAAATAGTTACGATAACTAGGTCTATATGGTTAGTTATCGTCATATCTATGAATTTATTAGTTAAATTTTTCTTGGTTTGTATGGTTAATTTAACTAATGTAATATTTTATTTAACTAAGGCATGCAGTTACTTCTACTATATTGGATCAGTGTCTCTAATTATAATATATAGCGATTGTAACTGTATCATATACCTACATTAACCACACAATATAGTAACTGTAACTCAATTTCATAGTTTTCATAACTATATCAATGTAGTTATTTTAAACATGATGTATTGATTATTTTACAATATTAATATAGTTATTGCAACTTTATTATGCCTTTCTACGATATCCAACTATATGTATTCTGCTAAAATAGATGTTTTAACACTAGAACGACCAGATACTTTCTAAACAAGGACAATCCGAATTACAGTACCGTACGTCAGAAGGAGAGGTCAGCAGTCCTCATACTAGCACTAATTAATAGAATCAAAAAGCATTGACTTATCAATCATATTAAAACAGTTGCTAAAACCAAATTTATAATTAAAATAATCATAATTCACTAATTAGTAACTCCTTTGCTCTCTCGTTTTCTGTTTTATGTCGAATTAATTTTATCAAGGACAGTTAACCTTAATTTATTATATTAGTAAAAAGACTTCAATCATCTAGTTTAATAAACAGTTTATTATGATGTAAAAAAAACTGTTAAATTTTCTTAAAGATTCCTAAACTTTATTATATATTCAATATTTATTTCTCTCCTCGATTAACTGAATTCAAACCTAATTTTTCGATTACAAACATGGATTAAATTACACTGAGAGAAAACATGATAGTTGCTGCAACTAACACCAAATAGTTCATTAGAAAATAGTTGTATTAACCATAAAAACTAGTTGCAAATACTAGTCAGCACAACTTTAAAGAACAGTTGGATCGCAAATTGACTAACCTTGCTAGTTACCACGAATATTTTTTCTCTCAGTGTATACAGATTTTAATTTCAGCAATAAACAAATATTGATATTCCGTGCGGAATCGAGGATTTCAAGGTTATCGAAATGAAAAGCAGAAGGATAAAGGAGAAAAGTTTATTACACTCTAACTGAGAGACAATACAGCAAGACTAAGAAAGATCACTCGCCTCGGGGACGTAATTAAAGTCCCCCGGTTCGCTGTCGAGCTTGGCCGCTCCGAGCAGGCGCAGTTTTCAGATCCTACCGCCAACGCCAGTCTACGGTATAATAAGAAATAGTGGCCGAGAGAAGAAGACGAGAAGAAAGAGCGCGATATTGATAGTCTCCAAGTACTGCGGAGCGACTTTTGACTCGTTTTACGTGTGTTTTAGAATCGAACACGAATCTCTCGTCGAACAGCTTGTACCGATATTAATATTTTGCGATACATTGATGTCTTATTTTATACTTTTTAAATGTGGATTAATAAAAATTGATAGGCCAACTTTGTATACTTTAATTCTCTTATAACACCAAGCAGATGTTAAGCTACTTCATGTTTTTCCTTCTCACATATACTTTTACAAGTTCTATAATATGAATTATTATTTTATTTTATAATAAGATAATATCAAGAAGGAAATATGAATGTTAATATTTATTCATATATTGTAAAGAAAGAAAAAAAAACCTATCTAATATAATTATAGATAAACTCAAAAGCTTCCAATGGTTTAATCAAGTTAATATATATTTTAGTTTAATTAACGAGAAAAAAACATCGTTTGTAAATATCCGAAAGGTAAAAACAATGAAACAAAAACAATAATATTATTTATTTACATCCGAAGGGCATAAAAGTGGATGTAAATACAAAACAAAAGCAATATTATTTATTTACACAAGAGAGGATGTAAATACAAAACAAAAACAAACTTGTTTACATGTTGTATTTTGAAAACGTTTCATTTTTCAGTATCTCAACTTCTTTATTGAATAATTTGAATATTGCATTACTTCCTTCCGAAAAAAAGAAATTATTATCAGAAGTGTGTTGAATTACAAAAGAGAATTGAAGTTGTACCTCGTATGTTTTTCATTTATAAAGGTTTGAAAAAAGGGAATTGAATGAAGATCTGTGAAGATCGGTATAGATATTTAACCGGAAACAACGGGCGGGAGGCGAGGCAACGGGAAGGAGAATGTTGTGAAGGAGTCTGAGTCTAGGTATACCCGAGTTCGTGACCGGAATAAAGAACGCCGTAATCTTACCAAAGTGCAAGATCTAAATACTGCACGGAGCGTTCGGGAACTAATACATCCTGAACTTTGAAGTACTAATTGCAGATCCTCGGTCCTAATTGTCTTCGTATGCTAATTACTTATTTAGATTCACCAATACTAAACGTATGCACTTGCGCGACAGAGAAAAGAAACTTGTGCATAAGACGAGACAATGGTCGTTAATTAATCGTATGGTAACTGTGAGTTAGTACTATTTACTTAAAATATTTAATAATCGAGCGGCTAAGTACAATAAGGGATCCAATGATCGAAAACATTTTGCACTTTCAAATGAACGGGAATGTGCGAGAAACTTAAAATGTTGAAAATTATGTCAAAAAAAAATCTTATGCCAAAATTGATAAAATCATCATTTGGTAATTCAAATGAAACATTGTCATTGTTCGTTATACCAGCGATTTCTAGATATAGACAGCTAATCAAGCTATACAATACATTGTTGTCGAATGAAAAGAGATGGATATAATACTGGAGTTCTGATTCTTTTTATTGCACTCACACTGAGTACAAATTTGAAGAGTAAAATCATCAATCGTAGTGCATTGAACAAAGACACCCTAAGAGCTCATGATATGGCTAACCTTTTAACAACAATTCCGAAAGAGAACTGTTGACAAATTAATGGTTTCACCGATACATAACAGGTATTATCTAATCTACCCTCTAATTTGTTGCGACAATAAAAATATACCATTTCGTAGTCCACCCAAAAAAAAAAAAAATCTCTCGATAAATTTCAATTTATTTGAAACTTCGCTCTTGAATCGGGAAAATTGGCGGAGGTAAAAACAGATGCCATTTTACGAAGAGGGGAAATCAGAAAGCAAGAAATTGAAAAAAAAAAAAAAAAACATTGGTCGCGGAATTCGAAACGATTTGCATCCGAATTACTCGCAGCGGATTTTTTTACGATACTGCGATGCCCACGCGTCGCTACCTGCGGTCTCGTATAACGACTTTTGGTGCCGGCCTCGGATTTCGTTGTCGAATTGTGAGGTTATCCGCATGGCGCGTGTACCATCGGTGTATGTGTGTGTGTCTCTGTGTGTGTGTGTGTGTGTGTGTGTGTGCAAACGAATGTAAGAGAAGGAAAAAGGAATAAAAAGGGGAAACCCGCCGTGTCATGCGAACCCATGAGGCCCCACTTTGCTCTGTCAACTCGGAGTGATTTATCGTTGTTACAACCCCTACAACCCCCTTCATTTCACTTGTCCTGGTGTGCTTCCTTTTCTACCAATCTCACTTTGACATTTCCACGACATTTCCAGATTTTCATGATCTGCTTATCAACGACCAGCATTGTTCATTTTTAAACATTAATCGGCCAACTAGGCATCAGAATTAACGATCGTTTCAGTTATGCTTTACTAATTGAACTGAAGAACAAAATGATTTTAAAATTAAACATGGTCCACGCAACTAACGGTATTCCGAGTCATAAAAAAAATTACATAGGCGACATATATATCGCATACATGTTGACATTCGCAAAACATGCTTTCAGAAACATATATTCCGCATATATGCACACATGCGTTCTTATTTTTTAACCATTTAAAATGGTTTTTATATATGTTATTGATTTCTCATATATATGTCTGCATACGTGCCACACATATGCCGCTTGTATAAAATTTTGTCATGGGAGTATTAGAAAGTAAAAACAAATTTAATAACAGTGAAAATGTTGTGCAGCTTCTCGACGATGATCATTCGCAACCCTCGAGCCATCTTTTAAATAAATTACATGAAAATTTCTAAGTAGTTTATCTACCACCATGCATCTACCACCATGTGTACTTTATCTACAATCTATGGATCAAGGAGTAAGTTCTGGGACCAGAAAGCAATGTAGTAAATTTTTTATTGCCAACTCTTTTCCTTCAAGATGACAGCACATCAGCCAATACAGATAATAGAACCTGAGTTAACAGCATTTAATTACAGGAACTGATTGACTGTGATAAAAATATTAATATCCAAGCGGATTTGATGATTTCATCGGTGATATATTTTAAACCTTATTTCAATCAATCGTGATTCATCTACAAATTATAACGAGGACTCACGCGAAGAAGTTATGATATTAACAGAGCAAAACAATAAAGATGAAAATGATTCACATTAGAAGTGTGCAAAGATGATAGACCAGATTAGAAGTGTACAACTGGATGCAAATGTTTACAATTGGTTACAAAGACGAAAAGAAAAACGATTCCATGCAAAAATGTAATGGAACATTTATTATTTGTAAATATCTGGAAAGTAAAAACAACGGAACAAAAACAATATTGTTTATTTACATCCGATTATTGTTTATTTATATCAGTAATAAATTGTACCCTGCTTTAATGGTGTAAATAGTTGATGGCGAAATAATTCCGTTAGAAATACTAAATAAACTGGCCGTTGAATGGGACAATGACGAAAGTGAGAGGAATGCTAAATTGGGAGCATAGTAGAGCACCAGAAGTCGCGCTGATCCGGGCTTTCAGGTGCATCGAGCTGCGTCTGATAACGAATGGCCCAACCCGCATTGATAGCTCGAGATCGCAGATTAGTCGGTAATGCGAGGCCAAAAAAGTGACTTAGCTTTGAGAAAGAGTCGCGCAGCTGCCGTCGGGGCCTTGCGTTTCTTTTATGCTTCGACCCTCGCGCGTGATTGGCCGCGCCGATAGTGTCGCATAATTCTACGCCGCGCTTTTTATGTAATTATATCGGCGGCGCTGCGATCGATTTCAAGAGATTTCGTTTAATTGTAGGCTATGCGATACTCGTAATTATGTAATAATTAAGCGTTATCGCGATGTAATTCCGGGCGAGACCGAACTGACGCGCCGTTTAAGGTGACGAAAATTCCCGCGGCAAATTAATATGACGTATCCCTGGGAAAACGATCATTTGAAATTCAAATTAGTTACGGAAAACTTCGGCGACAAGATACTCATAAGGTTTACCAATCTGTTGTGCCGTCGTTTAAGGACAAGACAATTTTTTTCCAAGTATTAAACTTATTTTTTTAAGAAAAAGGTTATAACTAAAATAACTGCACGTCCATTACTAAATTTCCATTTAAATTAGATATATTGTTTTGCCATTATTCACATAAGTTGAAATTATAATTATCGTAGCCAAACAAATTTATGTAACTCAGTCCAAGTAGTTTTCGTTAAAATAACGGGGTTATGTTTAGTCCCTATAAGATAAGTGTATGGTTGAATCAACCATACAGTTTATATAACGTTTAAATATTCATTTTAATCGATTTAATATCTATGTCCTTCTGTAAATAGAATAAATTCTTACTAAATTAGTTAAAAATTGCTACAAAACTCATATCTACCAAAGCGAATACTTTATTTTCAGTTTATAAAACACGAAATTAGAGTAGGTGGTAATCTTAACGACATATTTGATTTCGAAACTTCAAATCCAATTTCTAAAAATATTTCATTTGTTATTAATTTATTAAATAGAATAGACGTACAAACTAACGATTATAAATTAATTTAAAATATAGATATTTATTAATATCCTACGATTCTTTGAACGAGTAAAAGCAAAATCGAGCGGAAAATAGTGATCATTTCTACGTACAAAGGGATAGCTGAAGAAATAATTTTATAACAAAAAGGAAGTTAATGTAAAAAATAAATGGATTGAAACAATTGAATGCATCATGACAATTTGATTAATCCAGAACAACAATAATAAAAAGCTATAGGTTTTACGACAAACAACGTTTTGTCAAACAAACCGAACAAAACCAAGCTTTTGTCGAGGTACAAAGAGAAAGCTTTTTCAATTATTACATTTTTAATTTAATATAAAGAACCATCCGACTAAAATAAATCATTTTTAATTCGTCAGAATAATTAACTACCAACGTAGAAGAACCTGTGTAATGTCGATTACACCGAGAGAAACTGATATGAAAAGTTTATTGTTTTAAATAGGATTTGAATAAATTACTGTTGTAAAACAGTAATATGTTTCACTTTGGAAAAATAAAAATTTTTACTACAAATTAAGCCATCTAAATTTTAAACTTTCGCATTGTTGCTTATTTGATAAATAATACAATGTAACTCGTTTGTTCTGAATCGTTATCCACTTTTGGAAACAGCGCCCTTTTTGTCACACTTTTATTTTCATATAGTAATATCAGCTGGAAATGCACATGTTTTCTATACGTAAACAAAACTTTTCTTTACGATTGAAGAATAAAAAATTGTAAAATAATTAATATGAAAAATAGTTACGAAGCAACAAGTTACATAGAACAAGATTTAATACTTTCCAATAACTGAAATGTGAATAAACTTTCACGCGCGTATAAGGCAAACGAGCGTTTCCCCTCGCGGCCATAATTTATAGAATAAGAGCTCTTTAATTGACGCTCACCGAGCGTAGCGATGAAAAGGCGTCGTCGATTAATCCGCGACCTGCTCCGCGGAATCATTTTCGTCGTCGTATCTCTAAACCTTGAATGGCGAAAACAAATTCATGATTATTGCTCTTTAAATGAACGAACAAATCGTTACACTTGACCATACGATGTTTAAATTATTCAGCAAACAAGCTCTGACGGTTCGGCAATCGTTGCTACAATTTATAGTCACGTTATTATGTAGTGAATTTTCTACCGGCACGCAAATTGGAGAGTAATTGCGCGTGAACGACCGCGCAAATAAAATTTATTGACACCCTGCGAAATTGTTAAATCTTATGAACACGGATTTTGGCTTAAACATAATACTTGATTCAACCAGAAATAAAAAAATGTATTTATATCCGGGTGGAAAAATTTAGTTTGGATGAAGTCTGGATGAAGTCTGGATGAAGTCTGGATAAAGTCTGAATGAAGTCTGAATGAAGTCTATATGAAGACTGGATGAAGTTTAGATAAAGACTGGATAAAGTCTGGATAAAGTCTGGATAAAGTCTGGATGAAGTCTGGATGAAGTCTGAATGAAGACTAGATGAAGTCTAGATGAAGACTGGATAAAGACTGGATAAAGACTGGATAAAGACTGGATAAAGTCTGGATAAAGTCTGGATGAAATCTGGATAGTCTGAGATGGGTTAATATCTAACTGGCTTTCTCGGTAGAACTCAATGTGCATCGCACACGATGTTGCGATCTTTTGCGTTAACGACAATAGAACGTGTGACTGCGTATGTAATTCACTTCCACCAGACGTGCGAAAAAAATATCATTGTTTTTATACCTTAAACGTTATTTCTACTTTCTTTTTGAATTTAGTATTTTTCATGAAGTAAGTTTTAAATGTATGAAACATTTTAGCGAATTAAATACAGTAGCAACGTTTTACACTGATTTCTTTATTAAGCTCATTAGAACCTTCGACAAATATCACGTGTAATCGCATCATTACAATTGACGGGAAAAGAGCTTTGGAATACCGGAGAGTATTTTGTTAGTAACGCTCACTCCATGGACCCTTTCAAAGATCGCGATAGGAAATATATCAACCGGTGTGAACTGATGCTCGACGATAAGGGTTAGTGTTCGGTTTTGCGAGGGTGACGATATCTAAAAGATTTAAAATAATCGATTGTTGTCAGAGTTGATTTTGTGTATATAATTACGTGCGGTAACTTTTATTGAATGACAAAGCGAATTTTTGACGTGTATTTACTTCAATTGTATTAATAATAGATAGTTAATACGTATTGAACAACTATAGATAAAACAATTTAATTATTTCTTACATTGAGCTGAATTCTTACATCGAGAAATGTTCGTAAAATAATTTTGGCAAAAATTTTATCGAACTATAGAATACTTAGTTACATTTAGTCCCGATGTCAGTAAAATACCGAAAAATCCTAGAACTAAGATTAACCGTAGTCATGTGCAACTTACTATTCAAGTTCAATACGAAAATTTGTTCGTTAATTAACCAATTAAATCCTTTTGAAATGTTTGTACTTTACATGCACAATCTTATTAATGTATAAGATATGTTGAAGGTTCAATTGTCAACAAGATTTAATTGTCAAATAGCATGGGCAAAGTTACGATTCAATTCAATTCGTTCATTAGTTAATAAGATTCTACTGAATTTTTTAACAAGGGTTTTCACCGCGCCAGCGTGTCATTATTTATTCACCGTTTAAAATAAATATAATCAATAAAAATTATAAAAATAATATCCAACTCTGTTCATTATAATAAAGAATAAAAACTCGAGGCGTGCAATCATCGGAAAAATACCGCCTCTTCGTCGCGGAATAACATTAAAGTTGCACAACTTTTTGCGACACAATTAAAAGGTACTGTTTTTGGAAGGAAAATTATATCTTTAAAGCGAGGGCATAATTTCAGGCGTATTATTCCGCGCGATAAACAAATCGCTTCGAAACAAATAGACTGCATAGAGAAAAATAAATAGCATACACGGAAAAAAAAGTTTCAAGAGCACACCTAAATGTTTATATGCACTATATAAACAGTATGGTAATATTCGGAACACCTAAATCAGTATAGATACCGCAACCAGACTCGTTTAATAGATTTCATT
>JABFPN010003146.1:0-19175 GCA_022817305.1 Leptoteleia sp. ZL-2020
GGTAAGGGAAACGGATCGGTCGAGGGTATTACGCGCGATGATTCGTGCGCGCAAGAAAACGGCAATTAACGCCGCCGAGCGGTAACGGTATTTAAAATATATCGTCGCGGTGTTTTCCCGTTCGATTTTTCAGGGTCGAACACGCGCTTCTCGTTCCGAGAACAATCTATATTTATTCGACGATTATTTCGTTTAGAAATTGCAATGGCGCGCGACTTGACGGCCGATCGTAAAATTCAATTCTTTTTTCCGCCTCGCGTTTATCGGTCGCTGAATGTGGATCGAGGTTGGATCAATGTTTATAAACAATTTGACTATTCCAGGAATGGACTGAGAATTCGCACGGACTAGATCAAGAGCAAATATGTACATATATATATAGACTCATGAAGCGTATATTTCGGGGATGCACCCTCAATTTCATCCACAAGTTACACTCCTGAAAATTATATTATGTTGTAATATGTGAAAAGTTTGAAGTTGGCCAATGGAAAATTCTTCGCCAGGGACAAATGCCCTCGCGTCATCTATTTTTTAAAAATCTAACTAAACTAATGAGTCTGGGGCCAGGGCCGTATTAGTCGGGAGTGTCTTCCAAATGACTGTTTCATATGTAATTATTTTAACAATCTCCTCGAAATCGCATTTTTCAAAAGGTCCATATCTTTTGAGGTCCTCGAAATATACGTTTTATATCCACATATATATGTGTGTATATGTATCTATACATATAAAGGAAGAAAGAGAAAAAACCCAGGATTTCTTCTGTATCATCTTTCCCTCCTTTTCTCGTTCTCCCCCCATCTCGCTCGCCGGCGAGATCTTCGTGGAATCGAATGTCGCCGTAACCTGCGGTAATAAATATTCATCTCGCGAGTTTTTGTCGAGTATGACGTCAAGATTATTTTCATTTTCACTTGGGAAAAAAATGCGTCGTTTTTCTTGGGAAAAAAATGCAAATCCCGCTTAGTATTTAGAAAACTGGTCTTGAATTTTATTTCACCGGCCGCAAACCGGTTTTCCGTCGGTTTAGTAACCTCCCCACCGAATCTCGCTCATAATAGTTGCAATGTCACATAAAATACACACCATAACTTACACATTCTCGCGTCGCGATAGCGTATCAAGTTTTTCAAACTATTCTAATAACGGGTTGTAACTCAAGCGATGACAGTATTTCTTTTTTAATCAGAAAGACAAATACGTGGTGTTCCCCCCCCCCTCCATTCTTACCCGCTTTATATCGTTATCAACAGGAATATTTTTCAACGATATCTGCGACGGTTTTTCGATTATCACTATTATTTTTTTTGGCCTGTTACGATTAAGACTCATCGAATGGAATTCTATAATCTGCTTGGATCAAATTTTCATTTTCTTCGCTGGCATTCTTAAGGCGTTATATTCGCTGAGTCAGCGGGATTAACTGTAATTTAACTTTGAATACAGCCGAGTGATTCATAAACTGTAATGTTAGTTTGGAAGTATGAAGTAATTATACAAAGTACATCAAATTCTGAAAAGTCATGACAGCGTTACCGAATTTATGCATAGCCACGAAAACGAGCGAAAATTTAAGACTTAATCATTTTGATACATCAACCCGGATGATTAATAGTCGCAGTTTAATGCCGAACAATTTCAATTATGTAATATACAGCGTGAAATACGTTTTTACTATGAATGGCTTTTGATTTATGTTACGATTGTCTCGAGTTCTCCACTTTTTCTGTTTTTTCCGTTAGTCATCTAATCTGCGTACCGTGACCCCCCTGCCCCCCCTCTCGCTGTAACACAAAAACCTTGGCGACACTCTTTCCACAATTTATCGTCATTTAAACTTGACCGTTCAATTTAATACTATGAAAAATGTTGCGACAAGTACCCGTAAGTCTCCGTCAATTTCTAATAAAAAAGTAACAGTCCCAAAGACTTTTAAAAGATGCAAAATTGATCATTGAGTTACTCCGAATGTAAGTGCAAGTTCTTCTTGACCTTCTCTGGCCCGAATCTTCATTTACTAATGCATTTATATCCGTGTTTTCGCACACTTTCCGGTCTTCCTTTGTCTTCGACGTCAAGTCCACCGGTTTTCAATTTTCAAAACTTCACGCAATTATTTGATGCTGATAGAAAATCACTAACATTGCAAGGTTATATTGTCGACATACGACCAATCTTACGGTACAACTTTTTATATCAGACAATTTTAATCGCAACTTAATGAGTCATCATTTAGATTAAATGACGACACCATTTTTTGCCGCACGACTAATTTGTATACCTGATACAATAATTGCAAACGCGCGTGTTTATTTTCTAATAACGGTCAAGCGGGTGAAAACGTCAAATGTGTGTCATCGTTCGATTTTTTAATCCGCGGAGAAAGTACAATACGAACGACCGAGATGATTTTCTTTTTATTTCCAATTAAGTAATCTCTGGCGCTAATTATATCATGGCTTTCGCCTTATTATACCAGAATACAGGCGCCACTTTATTGTTTATATCCCTGTACAATTAACTCTCGGTGCCTCGTATTGAATTCTTCCGTTGCATCGAAATATTTTGTGGCAGTATGCAGTCGAATAAAGTAGTTTGGAGACGTTTTGAAAACGGCTGTCGTGCGCGAGATGCTGGAGTGCGTGCCATATGTCGTACAAGCGTATACGAAACCTTTTTCGTAATTATATTCTCTCGGTTAAGCACAGTCATTCGCCGTTTATATTTCGTCAGATCGCTCGTTTGTTCGTTTTAAAATCACTTCAAGCGTAAAACGTTAAAAAAAAGACCTTCTCGGAGTTGTTGAATTTATTCCGTTTGCGGGAAAAAATTAATAAAATGCTCGAAATGTTATATAAAATATTCGCATAGCAACGCGAAATAAAAACTCAGAGCGCGAGGTGAATTCAATGTCATAGCTCGATGACGCTGAATGTCAGAAGATATCAGTGACTTGAATATAGAGAGCGAGTTATCAAACGGCTGCCTCGCTGACTTTCCCCCGAGGTTTTCGTAAATGTGTCATTCCTAAAATAGTCAGTCCTACGGCATTTGGGATCGAATATTGAGGTGAAACATCTCGTCTTATTTGTTACAGAGAATCAAACTGACGAGATTTCCAAGTTTGAGAGCAACGCAAGGATAATTTTATTAAAAAATACTTAATTTAATTGATCGACTCTGATTTCTAAAATCACTTTCCTGAATCCGAGTAGATCTTTGCTATTGAATTATCCATTTAAAATTGATTTAAATATCAGATTAGAATGGGAGAGAATCACCTTTTAACCCGAATTCTTATGGGTAATGCAGTTGGTGATCACATTGACTGATATCTTGTATGACGTAACCAAATCAGTGGTTATCTTTTCAACAAATTCGTTTAGGCTTAGTACACTAAGAGAAATAATGTTGTAATCCTGGACTCTAAGAGTTCCAAAACGAAATAGTACTCTACTATGTGACAAAACGTATTACAGTTCTGATTATTAATGCTTAAAAATATGGTATCGTATACTAGACTATTTGATATTCTTCTTAATATCAACATATAGATTCTCAGAATGAAATGAAGTGCGACTGGAACTGAAGAATGAAACGTTTTTTTAAATTCAACAAGAAAAAGCCATGTTTGCAAATATTTGGAAGGTCAAATTAATGACAAAAACAATGATATTGTTTATTTACATCCAAAGGATACACATAAATAGAAGACAAAAACAAAGTTATTTGCATTTTGTATTTCGAAAATGTTCCATTTTTCAGAACCATGGTAGTTCTTATCGTTTTATATTTCTCAATCTACCAACATCTATTAACTTAAATTTAATAGAGCAATAAATAATAAATAAAGAAATAAAAATAAAGCATCACTATAGTACTTATAATCCAAGTTCATTCAACGCCCCCGTCCGACTGCCTTAATATTATTGTAATCACTCAAATAAGATTTCATAACTGATTCGATGAAGCAGCGTAATTAAGGGACTTGGAAGTTCCGCGTTGCTATAATAAACACGACTTTCTACCTCTCTCTCTCTCTCTCTCTCTCTCGCTCCCAGTTTCAGGACTCCATCTTAGATTTCATATAAAGGTTCATTAATTATTCTAATCCCGGCAAGTTATTAATATTTCCTATCCGTACACCAAGGTTTGATTCCATCTAGCCACCAACTGGCGTGGTTTCGCAAGATTTCAATTCCGCGAGCATTATAGGCGGGGGAAATGAGAACTCGGCTTGGGCTTCGCAATAACAAGTAGCATTAAGCGAGAGAAGTGGGAACCACCGAAAATTTCTATCGGGGCATCGTTTAAATTTAGCCCTGGGGATTATTCGTGCCAATTCGCGCGGCACCGAAAAAGCGCGATGGGTGTCGCGGCAACGAAAAGGTTGCGCTCGGATTATGTATGGTCGAAATTGGTTTTAGAGTTGGAAAGAAAAGTGGCGGCTCACAGTGCGAGGTTGGTCGCGGTGGCGGGATGATCCGATCGAAAGCCGGTTTGCTGGGCGGAAGCGTGGTGGTGATGGCTATTGTGGTTGAGCTGAAAGGCCGAGGACGGCGGCGCGGGTATCAAATTGTACGGCTGATAAAGTAGCTGGGACTGGGCTGGCTGATTGCCCGCCGGCAGGAGGACTTGCGTCTGGCCCTGCGCTGCTGCGTTGAGCGGCTGCGGGGTACCCTGCGTTGCCGTTTGCGGGCTCGCCGGAAGGACCGCCATTGCCGCCGCGCCTCCTAGCACCGGTGCCATGCTTCCGTCGCTTTTACGACAGACCCTTTCACCATCTTACCGAAGCCCGCGTCGTCCGACACTCGCAACAACATCGTAGTCACCACTGCGCTATTTCGCAAACCATACGGCTCTGACCACTGGCCGTTATGCCGCACCTCACACTACCACAAAACCGTATACAACTCCACCGCGCTTAGTTTCGCTAGTTTCGTTAGTTTCGTTAGTCTCGCACATCCGCATTTGCCTCCCGTATCCTTGGGATCACATCGTTTGCCCGCTAAAAAGGTTGCGTGTATCGTGCGGTTGAGTGCCTCGCCAACCAATACCGTATCACTGGTCACTTATCACTGGCCCTCGCTAGTTTGTCTCTCACCGTTGCGCCGAGTAACAAAGGACAGAAGTATGGGCCGCCAAAGAACACGTTAATCCAAGTGCGCCCTCGCTAAACGGAGGAACAATGGCCGTGCGCGTTGCACATTCGCGGACTCGCCGCGCGGCCTTTCACTGCAAACTTATATTCCTGGACCGAAAATCACCGCACTGGCCATCGCAACCTGACTGCCAGAGGCCTCGCCCCGAAACACCGTCCTGTTTCAACTTGCTTATCCAGTTGGAGTGGGGTGAGGGGGGCGGGGGACTGTGCGGACTTGCCACTCGACCGTGTATTGGGTTAGGAGAGGACCCACGATCCCTCGGCGGTCGCGCGTTTCAGCTTGGAATTGTGTATACACACACGCAAAAAAACGGAATCGATCCGCGGCACGATTGTCGCGCGCGCAAAGATCAACGCGTTACGAAGACCGCTACTCTACTGCGGCAGCTAGCCGAGCTTAGCCCCCACCAGTGGCGCCCCCTCGCGCTGCACCAGACCACCCCACCACCTCGCGGCCAATGCGCCAAGCGACCGTCGCGATCCTCCGGCCCCGCACCCTCCTAGCTCTTTCCTTTTCTTTATCTGTCTATTTATCTCCGTCCCGCTCGCTCACCGGCCCTCTCCCTTTCTCTCTCCCTCTCTCCATCTCGCGCTCCTCTTTCGCTTCTTTCTCCGTCTGGTTTCTACTTGTGTGACAGGGACGGACGGATTACAAAAATATATTGCAAATAACCGCTCGGGCGCACCGGCGCGAGAATCTTTTTCCAGCTAATGCGGATTACCATTGACTGCAAGGTGATTTATTGACGGATGATCGATTTCAAATTTTAGCAAACAGCTCGGAACGATCGCTAAAGCCCGCTCGGTAATAAAAGGAGCGTCGGTTTTGCGAGCGACCCCGCCGACGGGGGAAGTGTGTTTCGCGGAAAGATTCGAACCTAATTAGTTTTGCAACTCTCCGCTTCGATTGGGAACTTGGAGCACACGTGCTGCGCCAGCACCGTCGGAGCTCTTCCGCGACCTTCTTTAAATCGCGAAAAGGAAGGGGCATCGAGGAGAGCGCATCAGCTTATTTCGATTTCCTCTTCTCCTCTTCAATTCCAGATCTTTCACCTTTTCCAATTGGATATTAAATTTGTGCGATTGGTTTGATGGCGTGAAAATTTTTTGCGATAATATTTACTGAACAATAACACTATTAAAAATTTTAAGTTTCTCTGAAAATTCCTGTCTTTTTCATACATATATATATTTACTTTGACTTGAAATGAGAAGTCCAAAAGAACGTTCCTTTTCAGTGTAAAGGAATACAGTTTTCATATAAAAACATTCAGTTGAAAGAGATTTTCTTTTTTATTGACAACTAATTCTTTTCAAAAAGTATTTAAATAGGTTTTTTCATTCATCCAAAAGGA
Organism: Leptoteleia sp. ZL-2020; assembly: GCA_022817305.1. NCBI lineage: Eukaryota > Metazoa > Arthropoda > Insecta > Hymenoptera > Scelionidae > Leptoteleia > Leptoteleia sp. ZL-2020. The sequence goes on from JABFPN010003146.1 coordinate 6,523, forward strand.
TACTATTACAATGAATTAATCATTTTTAAGAGTGTATATAGATTGGATAAGTGATTGAAAGTAAGATGAGTAAACTTGCGATCTTCGCTGGTTTTTATCTATTTTTGTAATCCCCGATAGTTTCCCGGTAACAAATCTCGATTGCCTATCGGACACGTACGTGTTTACGTCGAGTTGTATTCTGTTGATAATAACAACAGTTATTTTTCGATTTCTCGTTGCCTTTCAATTACAACTTGTGTAATTAAGTAGTTAAACAAATATTGACGTGACTCCATTATTAACTATTTCATTGTCATTCATTCCTCGAGCCTCGACGAGATTTATTGATAAAGTACGCTCTGCTCGACTATTCTTCATCAAGTACGCTCGTAATAACAAAATCGACATTCTATTATTATTAACAATATAAGTTGCCCATACTTAAGAAAAGTTTGTGAGGAAATAGGCGTTAAACAGACAACAGTTATATTTAAAATTACTATACTTTTTGGAGTTGAAGTAGTTTATTGCTTAATGAGGAAACAAATGGTTTTAAGTTCGCATTCTGATTCGATAAGAATCTACCAGCGTAAAAGAATTTTTTTTGTTAAGTACTATATAGTAGTGAATTAAGTGAAATAAGAGTAGAATCTTATGGTGAGACTGCCTGAAGTGAGAGTTGATATGAGTGGGTAAGAACGGTGAATTTGGCGTTGAAGACAAAGGACGTAGGAAAGACCGAAAGTGCACGAAAATGTGAAATTTCATATTGAACAAACTGATTCTTCAATGCAATTAAAATTTCTTATATTTTCCAACTATTCAATGCTTCCTACACTTACATTAGGAGTAACTCAACAAGCAATTTCACATCTCTTAAAGTCATTGGGAATATCATCTTTTTATAACAAACATCTGTGACTTATTTATACCCTTAATACAATTTAGCAATTTTAAAATTTAGGTAACATACCATACACTTAAGTAACTTTACAAAAAAAAATTTGCAACACCACACGATGTTATTACGTTACAGAGTCATTGTGTAAACATCATAGAGGATATTTTTCCAACGTCAGAAGGCACAGAGTCATTTTTAATACAACTTTTCCCTCGTTGTACTGCGAATTATACCGAGGAATGAAAGTTGACAATCGTTAAAAAACGATTAAGAGATGAAAAATTAAACGCGGCAAAATCCACGGTAACGTTACTCGTGCGAAGTTGAACATTTTTCAAATCTAAACAAGTGACTATCTGGGTGGTATCAGCAATCGATATTGCACGAAAAATCGTGTCGTAGCCGAGGTCGCCCGAGTCTTAACTTGTTTTCGTTTATCGTGATTTCGGCAGTTGCATGGAATTATTGGACTCTTTTTTTTTTTTTCCGTTTTATCTCATGACCGAAGGTGACCGAATCGAAGATAAGTCTGTGTACCCGGGGTGACGTGGTCCGCCTTTATATATACGCACACGCTCGAAGATAAAGCGTTGGGTGGTGGGGATTCGGCGAATGAATAGAAAGAAGTAATGGGCTTGCACGCGCTTCCTCGGACGGGGGCATGCATATGCGCGCATGCGGGCGCGCGCATTTCATTGCGCGTCCTTGTCCGATGCATCTGTCGCGCGTGTTATGCAAGGTGAAATTCAAATTCGCGTCGATTCTTTTCCTTTTTTTTTGTGCCCCGCGTCAAAATCATTCGCGTCGAATCGCTAGAAAGTGCTCTCGCGTGGCAAAGTGGCGCAAGCGTTGCATTGTATTTTAACGGTTTTACGCGGCGAAGCCAAAAAAAAAGTATATTTGGAAATTGCGAATTAAATCGAGACTTACTGTGCTGATACATTTGTAAAAATAATAATCAACGCGGTGCTAAATCAGGCGCGAAATGACCCTTGTAAAAGTGATACATATATTTCCCATGTGTGCTTTAACAATTTCATATAAGAAGAAAATAAATAATTCATATATGGACATATATGTTTTTCCTAATCCAAATGCATATGGGGTGTATGGATATATATGGTTGATATATGATAATATTTTTACATGAATAAATTCCATATTTTGAAATCAGTTATTACCATATATCGACCATATATGGCCGTATATGAATGTTTTATTTTCTTGTATGAAATTGTTAAAACATATATGGACCATATATATTGGAGACGTTCAAGCAAGCCACAATAATATTACATATTCTAGTGAAGATGAAACATATATGGTCCATACATGGTCCACACATAATCCATATATAGGCAATGTATAGTCCAAATATGGTCCATATATGATCATATGTGTTTATGGATGTATGGATGTATAATCCATATATGGTCAATGTAATGTCCACATATAGTCCATATATAGTTCGTATATGGTCCATGTATAGTTTATATGATTTAATATTTTCATACGTATTGTCCATACATAGTTCATATGTTTTAATAATTTCATATGAGAAAATAAAAAATTCGTATATGGACATATAAGTTTTTCCTTAATCCATATATGGCATATATAGCCATACATGGTCGATACATGACAATAATTGATATAGTATTTTAGCCATATATAGTTTCAATAATTTTCATGTACTGAAATCAATTATTACCATATATCATCCATATATAGCCGTATATGGCCACATATGAATTTTGAATTTTCTTATATGAATTGTTGAAACATATTATGGAATATTCCTTAAAATATAATATAGTATATAAAATAGTATAATATATATACTATAATGTAGTATAGTATTATATACTCTGTATATAACACGCAGAAAAAAATTAGAACAAAATTTACTATATCTTATAACAACACTGACGCAAATTCATTCCATAAATCATTATTACTTGGCGAGTATCAAAATATTGGTAAATGTCCTTCAATTTTTACTATACTAAACACTAATGAATTGTATAAATCTCGTATTCTTTCGGCTGTCAACTTATTAAAAGATCACACCAATTTGTTTTACGTCAACGTTGATATACAGTATAGTAATTTTTGTTCTAACTTTTTTCTGCGTGTAATATATCAAGGGCGGCGGTAGCCACCCGTCAGGCCAAGGTTAATTAAATAATTAAAAAATTAAAAAAAAATGATACGAAAATGACATGACATGATGAAACATGAAACTGCCACTACACTCTTTTTTAGGATTTATAGTATTACCATATATTAACCATATATGAATCATATATGTTTCATTCTTACTAGGGGAGTATACGGTGATTATTGATTGGACGAAAATTGTGATAATTTTGCCGGGACCGGAACGGCGCGAAACAAATTACCTTGTTTTAATTGCGATCATTTAATTCGCGATAAGTATAACAATGTTGTATTGACGTAATTAACATAACAATATCACAGCCGGGTAAACAATATGATTATTGTTCATTGAACTGTAAAATTTCAAATACGTAATATTCCGAGCGTACATTAAACCCTGCGCGTTCTTTATGTGCTTAATGACAATGTTCTGTGGATTCACTTGAGTAATTATTGCGCCGATCTTATAAATGTTCGCCGGTTACTTGTAAAAATACGACGCGTCATCTTTTATCGGCGTGGAAGGGAAAAAAAAGAGAAAAAAAGAACGAGGGAACAAAAAAGCAACAAAAATAAATTCGCGATGGAAATTGAAAAGCGATGCGAGTAAAAACAAAGGAGATGGAGGGGGGGGGGAAGACAGAAAGGGGTAATTTCCATTATGCCCGCAGCCATTTGTGCGAATAAATTCATCGCAACGTAACCGACCAAACAAGTTTCGTCAAGTTAAAATGTTCGATCAAAGTTCAAACAAGAGAGAAGCGAAAAATGAAAATCGAATACGAATTTATGATACGCGTTGATTTATGTTTGATGAAAAAAAAGCGTTCGAATTAAAGCGCGGGGAAAATAAGCGGCGGGGGCTGAGAGGAGGAGACGAGGGGTTGCGCGAGAGAGAAGAAGAATACGCGATGGAGAAAGGGAGAAGGAGAGAGAGAGAGAGAAAGTTTTCGGTTAGAATTAGCGAAGACTTTTTCGACTTTGCCGAGTAATTGGATTTTAATTTTTAAGTCGACGGTGAAGTACTTTTTGGATTTCTTAGGTTCGCCAAACGCAATTTCGGCTCGTTTTATTCATTTAAAAGTTTATTAATTTGAAGTTACTTCGTAACTTACATCGCGCGGATTTTACTGTCGATTTAATTTTAGTCCGAAGCATCTTAAAAACCGTTCCGCAATTTGCATTCGCCGAAGATTATCTTAATGGGTAACCTAATTTTTAGGTTATATCTATGTTGTATCTTTCGCGTAATCAAAAGGTTATATTTGCAAACTTTTTGAATGTTCGCATTAAATAATTCGGAATAATTGCTGAAAATGTGAATCTTAGCTATGCTGAATTTAAATTTAAAGGGTAAAATTTTAAATGACAGAATTGCGGTTGTAATTTGATGTTCAAATAAATGATATTATTTACAAATTGCTTGTCACTGACTGGAATTAGATTGTGAGATACAAAGTCTATGAACTTTATTCGATTTTGTTATTTATATTAAAATTGTTTTACACGAAGGGAAATTTTTGTAGTGGTATTTATAGTAGTACAATATTACATACATTGAGAAAAAAGAAATATCATAAATTACTATTTTTATACCAATTTAATGATATTTTAGGGAAGTAAGCATTTTTGTTATAAAAAATAATAAAACGTAAAGAATTTTTAATAGATTTTAATTAAAAAATACTAAAAAATGCTTTTCTATGACAAGTTCTATGAAATCTTAAAAATTCTAACAAATTTAATTTTTTCCAAGTAATTTCTCAAAAACAATAGGTAATTCTCAAAGATTTTGAATCATCCCAAATATAACAATTTGTTCAGACTTTTCGCATCATTTTTGCAACAATTTATCAAGGAAAAATTGTTTTATCGTAAGGAAATAAAGCAAATGTCCTTTGCGAAGGAATCGCGTCGTATTGCAACGGGCTTTAGAAATGTTTCGAGCGCAGGTTAGCGTGAATCATACGAACGAATTTGATCCGGGAAAGGCTTCTTTGGTTTGCGTGCAACGGCATGACTAATGTTGCGTGGCGCTTAGTCATGTGACCGCGGCGAGTAAACGTACACTTGCATATCGATTGGTGTCTTTAATGCCTTTGCGTTAGGTATCGCTTTGCATGGCAAAAGTCGCGTATTCCGGAATGCGAATGCGGCCTCCGCGAGCCGATGCTGCCTAGCAACCATAACCTTTTGGCGTCGTGACAGTAGCCGCCGTTTCGGGAAGTTTCGCTTTATGTAACGCGGGAGAGTGGCGTTAATGCCCGTTTCCAGTGTCTGCTCTTTGCTCTCTCTCTCTCTCTCCCTCTCCCTCCATCTCTCTCCCCCGTGTGTCTCCTTTTCAGCGACAATCTTTCTTAGCTCGCGCGCCAAACGTGAACGACTCGCTCAAGGACACCCCGTTGGAGTTTCGCGACGCCATCTTTCTGCAACATTGTCTCGCACGCGTTTGGTATTAGAATTAGAATTTCGGTTCTTCAACGAAGTTTAATGCAAAGAACAAGAGGAACTTTAGAGCAGTGTGGAGATATTTAGGCCGGGGCTCGCACTTGAAGTTGGTAATAAGGCGTTCAAAATACTACTCCGGTTCTTTCTTACGCAATACTTTCTCTGTCATTCGCATTAGTATAGTAATATAAATGAGGTTATGTTCAGTCCCTATAAGATAAGTGTATGGTTGAATCAGCCATACAGTTAATGTATCGTTTAAATATTCATTTTAGTCGATTTAATATCTATGTCCTTCTGCAAATAACATAAATTCTTACTAAATTAATTAAAAATTGCTAGATAAAATTTATCTACCATTATCTACCAAAGCAAATACTTTTGTCCGTGTATATAAGGCCCCAATATGGCTGAAACGTGGAATATTTGACCAATGGATTCCTGATTTGAGCCCTATAAGAGACTAAACAGGTACACTGCATTTGAACACGTAATATGGCGTCCAAAGCTGGCCCAAGCAAGGTAAACTAATTGGCTACTGATACAGAACGTAACGTTAGGGAATAATGAGGCACCAATGAGGTTTCCAGTTTTGTTTAGTCCAAGAAATGGTCACTAGTTAGAGCCTTATCAGATATTCCACATTTCACTACAGTGGAAAAAACATAGAAACCATTTCAGGACCAAATCAGGATAACCCAGTTAAAGCCATTTATGATCGAAATGGCCTCGAACTAGCATAGACAATTACAGCGACGATTTAAATGCTTATAACAAGAAAAAATATTTTTTAAGACATCTTAGGAACACCTTTGTTTCTGCAGACAATTGCCGTGAACATTTACTATGTAGACAATCGCAAGGTACACACTTACAAGTGTTTTGGGCAGACTTTTATCGTGTTAGCAACTGCTTAGAGTTATGTAGAATTCCGCATTGTCCTGCGCGACGTACACAATCGTATATGTCCCGTAGATTGTGCAACATATAAATATTGATAAATGCAAATTACCTGTACACACGTACAGAACTCGCATAGAACTTTTCCAAATGCATCGTCGTGTTTCCGTTGGAAATACCAATCAAACCGATCGATCACCTCGGCATTTCGCGAGATCTCAAAGACCCAAATTCAGCTGGCGATAAAATAAACGCTAATAACTGCGCGTAAGTTCGCTCGAAAAGAGTTGAAAACAGTTTTATTGAAGGAAAAATAACTTGATAAAGTTTACAACTCGGATGAAAAAGGTGAGAGGGTGGGGAGGTGACGGCGGTGGTGGGGAGAGGGGTAGAGCGAGACAGAGAGAAACGGAGGGCAAAACGTTGACGTATCCGCGAGAGCCGAGCGCGCACACTTTATGCGCGATGGCAAACTTTTTTTTTTTTTTTTTAATTGCTCGCTAGTTATTCGAATTATCCTTAATGTAACGAGTGACATTGAATGCGCGAGCGCCTTTAATCGCCGTTTAATCAACGATAAGTTATTTTCATAAATTAACGATCCCGCGCGCACTTGGTTGGTTGGCGCGGGGCGGAGGGAGTGGGGGAAGCGGGGCAGGGTGGGGATGGAGACAAAGTTTTTATAGCCTATCGAACATAGCGGACATTCTTGAATGAATAACGCGTTATTTTTATCCCGGATAAATAATACAGCGCGCCACATTCAGCACTTTATATCCCCGCGGAGTTGGCAAAAAAAGAAAAGAAAAAATAAATAAATAATAATAAGAAAAAGAAGTAAAGTTTTTCGCCGAAAAGGTCGCGCTTGAGTTCCTTGGAAGCGGGCGATGGAAAATATTGTTGGGAAAATCAATTGTTTCGAGTTTCGAAGTGTATTACCATATTCAGCGAGCGCGAGTCAATTCCATAATGCGCGAGTATCATGTTGCCCCGGCGAAAGATTGCACGCGGGCGCTAAAAAGTGATTCGAACGGTTATTGTTCGCCTCGCCCGCCCCCTCCCCTCCTCGCCCTCCCGACCTACCGTTTATTTGCTTTGCGAAAAAAGATAACATCATTGTTACTTTATCGCGCAACTCTTGCTACGGCTCCTTTTCGTGCATTTACGTTACAAATAACTGCCGACTTTGTTCCCCTTCTTTTTGTTTCATTTTCATATTTTCCATTTTGTTTGTTTGTTCGTTTGTTTTTGAATCTGAGAGTTTTACAAACGCAGATTTCAACTGTCTTATTGGGTGAAGGTAAATGTGCGCTGAATTTAAATTTTAGCATTATCTTGGAGCATTTTTTAAGTTTTTAAATAAGCGCAAAAGATTACGGCGCTGAAAAGTGAAACGTTTTCAAAATACAAAGCGCAAACAACTTTGGTTTTGTATTTACATCCATTTCGGTTCTGTTAAGAAAACGAAAATCGCCTGTTTTTAGATGCGAACGAAAACTATTCATTTTCCGCCCTAGGGCGCAAACTAGCAAGTTTCGGCCCTAGGACGGAGAGTTTCCGTCCTCGTCTATAATTAGCCAGTTTCCGTCTTCTAAACAGGACGGAAATAGGGCAGCTTCCGTGCACGCGTTACAAAAACTACTTTCTGTAACAAGTGTAAGGAAAGTGCCCTGTTTTCGTTGTGTTTAAGAAAAAGAAAATTGGCTGTTTTTATATGCGGACGGAAACTAGTCATTTTTCGACCTAAGTCGGAAACTAACAATTTTCCACCCTCGTCTATAATCAATCAGTTTCCGCTTACTAAACACAACGGAAATTGGTCAGTTTCCGCACGTGTGTTACAAAAAATGATTTTCCAAACAAAGTTACTTTCTCTTTATCTGGAAACGACAGCTTTGACGAGCGATCAACCGCAACAAGTGAAATAAAACGAAACCCGAGAAGTCGGGATCTTAATGCGACGTAAATGTATCTTAATTCGGGAGCAGCCAAGCACAAACGCAACACGCTTCCTCGGCGTGTCTGGCAAAACAAGTCGTGTCCAATCCATCGCGGCAATTCAAATCGACCGTTTCGCGGAATTATGACAAACTGGATAATTGCGTGACGACGCCTTGGATAAATAAACAACGACCTTGATCGGGGTCACGCGGCTCTTAAGTGTGACCCCACGCGTCCGCCAACGGGAAGTGTGCGTAAACGCGACGCTTGAAAGATTATCCGTCGCGTTGGCGCGGGCGCACGGGTGCGCGCGCTCGAGACCGTACGCCAGTGCATTGCGCAAGTGAGCGCTTGATATCGATTGCGAGAGATATCGACCCTCGAAATCCACGAGCGCAGCCACCCTCGAAGAAAATACAAGCGTGCCGCCTGTAGCCTCCCCCTCCCCCTCTCCCCCGCCCAACTATCCGCGGCCCTGCTGAGGGGTGCGCGCGTTTGCCAGCGTTCGCCCCAGTCTCGAATGATTGACGCGGATAGGGTCGGCCCGCTACATTCCTCCAATTCTACGCACACAAACAACTTGTTCTGTTTAATCTTACGCCACGGAATTTCCAACTCTATTCTTGCGCCCGGTTATGTTTCGCCTTGCCATTCAATCAATTGTGACTTCGAACTTTAATGTTTCGGGTTTCGAATGTCAATAGGTCCGGCTGAAAGTTAGGGATCGGCATTCTGTTATTATTAATGATTGGCTGTTTTGGGGTGGTATTAGATTGAATCGTACCTTGTGAAAGGTCAATTTAGAATTTCGGATGGGAATTTAATGTGGATAATTAGATGATTCTGGTGAAACTTTTTATTGGTAACTGGTACCATCTGAAGGGATCTAAGGTATTCCGAAATTTAAATGATATATAAATACTTTAATTGGATTGAATTTAAAAGTGAATAGTAGAGCCTGATATAGAGTACTTTCTGATGTATTGTATTATGCTACTAATTCTTTTATTGGACAGCTGTAAATTATAAATATAGAATACCAGCTAATAGAGTAATTAAATAACTATTTGTATAAGAATTTATCATTTCTTAAGGGAACGTATACATTGAATAAACGTTCATTCAACTTTAAATCATCAATGTTCTTTCAACCTTGAATCAACTCAGCTTCATCGTTGATTTAAGGTTGAACCTTCAACGTTCGTTCAACTCGATCTAACCGGACATTCGAAAATTGCTTCAATGTTAATTTTTTGGCAATTTCAATCAACGCTGACTCAACGTTTATTCAATGCATGTGTTCCCTTAGGAATTGTTATTAATTAAGGTTTTATCTGACATACTGGCATCAAGTTCTTGTATCATCCTAACTAAAATAAATTCAAGTAGGGTAGCTGAAACAGGTTCATTCCTTGTGGGATAAAAGATTTCAGTTGTTTCTTTGATATTTATTTAAAGGTTAATGAAATTTAATTGATAAAACAGAACCTACTACTACACTGAGAAAAAAGTTTAAGAAAATTTAAAATGACCATATCTTCTGGCATTGGAAGGATATTGCCTACAGTGTCTACTATGTCACCATACCATTGCGGTAAAATTGTATATTAAGTATGGTAATAACGGGCAATTTTATAAGATAATATTAAAAATTTTACTATACCACATAAAAAATATTATGTTGGTAGGGTAATTGTACAAACATCACAGACGATATATCTTCAACCTCAGAAGGTATAGTAATTTTTATTATAACTTTTTTTCTTAGTATGAAGGAATTCGCATGTTATACTGCTTTCCTAGTTAGTTCCACTGAAAAAAATCTAGTTAACATCCTAGATGGGTATTTACCTAGAATTGAGGTATCTAGTTTCAATGCCAAACTTCTACCTTGAATCCCATCTAGTTCTTCCTAATATTAATTGATTTATTATACCAAATTTATATACTCCATTGCTGTATTATTTAGAAAAGAAAAACTCGTGAACTTTTAAACCATCTTAATAACGTTAACAGATAAAAGCGTACATTATCAATTTCTGAAAGCCTCGACTCTCCATGCCATAATTACATAATGCCAGCGCAAGATTTTACCGTTAAAGTACCGAGGAGATGTACATACTTAAAATCACGCATGAATTTTCATTTAACATAACCTAACATCGCGAGAAAAACAACCGTGACCTTTCAACCGAGCGCCAATTCAATTTGTCATTCCCCTTTCACTTTGCTGGCGGTGGCAAAACTTGAGCCGGCCAAATTCATTACGGTAATTGATCGGTGAATAAAAACTGCGGTGACGTCACCGGGCGGTTTTCGTTGATTCCCGGCACTCCGGGGATAACAGAGTTGGCTGTAACTAACGACTTTAATAACAAGCGCGCTTCGATCCGCGAGGGCACAAAAAGCGCCGGCAAATAAGCGAGGCGAGCCGTGTATCGTTTGCGTGGTCGCGTATGGCCGGGCGAAGCGAGCTTTTATTTTTATTATTGCTCTTGTCGAAGCCTCGTACGTGTTTCCTGCTCGGCCGGTAACACCAATGCCTACGCATACACGGAACGAGGGCCGTGCACGCCTCTGGCCTGTTCTTTATCTTCGTTTCTCTTTCGCGTTATCCAATTCTATTTGCTGTTTGATCGACAAAGAGTTCACTTTTTTCCGTGGCCTTTGTTAGGCGGGTAAATTTTAGGCGAACCGAATTTTAGCGGTAACTTTGGTAAACAACATTGTGGGAACGAAATTTGTGCTTAAAACAATTAAAGTTTCTCATACTTTTTGGATGTTCAACGTATCGAATTGGGAATTGTTACATTAGCAATCGGGAAGTTGAAGGAAAGAAACAGAATCCTCGTTAGAAATTTAGCAAAGGCTGTATTGAGAAAAAAGACAGGTTAAAAATTATTATACTATATCAAAAAGTTATTATACAAGTTCAAAAATTGAAGACAATAGACTTGACGTCGAAGACAAAGAACAAAGAAAGGAAGGCCGAAAGTATAGGCTGAAGTATACAGAATTAGAAGCTATATTGGATGCAGTGTTATTGAATGGCAGAGATTTATTTGAACCTTACTCCAATTAAAGTTTCTTACATTATTATATATATTACCATAGAAACCATGAATGTGAAGAAGAAAACTAGAATCCAGGTTAGAAATTGTCTAACTTCCTAAGGTAGAAACAGATAAAACTAATGAAACTAATGAAACTAATGAAACTAATAAAACTAATAAAACTAATGAAACTAACAAAACTAACAAAACTAACGACGTTCAAAACTAACGAAACTAACTTCTTAAGGTAGAAAAAGAATGTTTTCAGTGTTAAAAATTTCCAGACAAGATTCCAATTAGAATTACTTCAGACTGCAATCTTAAAAAAATTAAACCTTGTTACTTCTCTGATCTCTTATATAACATAATTTAATATGTATATATATACAATTAAACGCCATTTAATTCTATACATTTTAACACTGGAACCCAGTCATTGCATAAAGACATCAAGTGATTTACACGTCAATTGTTTACAATCAACCGATTACATTTTGTTTTGATGCCAGAAAAGGGTGAGAAATTGAAAAGAAGATGGAAGTTTCAGACGGACATTTGTCTTCGGAGCAAACAAATAACGTGGGCGGAAGGGAAATGTTCAAAAACAAAAGTATCCGCGGCACTGTTTCTCGCAATGAGGCGTACATTCTACCGGCCGAGTGTATACAAGTTTGATAAGGCTGGCAACACGATAGGCGTAGGCAGAGAAACGTCTCGCGATTGCGCAACCGGCCAATGAATGACTGGACGAAAGAATGGCAATGCCGGGAAAACCACTCTTGGCTGAATCCGAGAGAGGTCTTTGTTGAATCCGCCGATCTCTTATTGAATTGTTCCAGAAGACCCCGTGTGCTCGTTGAGCGCGAAATCACGAGGATTGAGCCTTCCCAAGTAGAAATCTAGTGTGGAACAAGATGTGGCCCTGATTCGTTTTCCACATTTTCAAATCAGGAACCGATTTGGCATCCAAATAGGGCACCGTATCAGTTCGTAACGCTCGATATGTACACGCGCCCAATGAGGAACCAAATAGGAACCAAATCGGGGCCCAAGAGGGACCTTATTTGTTATCCACCCACACTGAGAGAAATATATGGGTATATTTTACTAAGTGTTTTCGTAAAGTTGTGATATATTATCTTTCTTTTAAATAAATACTAATATTATTTCATATATTACGAATTCATATATTACGAATTATCAAAATCTTGGTAATTAATAATAAAAAATTCGTAATATATGAAAAAATATTAGTATTTATTTAAAAG
>JABFPN010003147.1:0-19174 GCA_022817305.1 Leptoteleia sp. ZL-2020
AATATTTTTTTTAGTTACTTCAACCAAAATTATTTGTTATTGAAACAATAATTTGGTTATTTTAACTAAAGATTTTGGTCAGCTAAAAAAGAACCAAATTTTGGTTAACATTTTTCTCCGTGTAGAAACCGCCTTATACTTCATTCCCGTATCATAACTTAAATCGCCAAATTACTTAATTTCGGTGATTCTCAAAATGCAAGCAAATCGTTTGAATATTTAATAACATTACATAACTAATTAAGAAAATTAAAAATGGAAAGAAAATCATTTTAAAGAATCACAAATTTCTTCCAGTGTTTTTGCTTTCCATTTCCCTTTCAAATCTTTTCATAAAAAAGTAATCTTTATTAATTAGCAATTGTTTTAAATTTTTATAAATTACAATTCATAAAATTCACCAAATTGATTGCACCAATTGTTAATCCTTGATTTTTTTAATACGAAAAAAAAATATTATATTTGATAATGAATACATTTTTTTTTGTTCGAATGTATTGGAAATCTTTGTATGATATTATGTAATGTTTGATAAGACGAAAGCGATGCGACGTTCGCGTCACAATCTTGCGCAAATTCGTTTGAACTTTACAGCCTGTCACAATGGCACTTTGACATGTACGGCGCTCGTAATTTCAAGGCAATAAAATGTACGAACCGGGAATACCGTAAATCGCGCCGGTGCATGCACACTCCCTCATAGACAGACACGAACCGTACAACCTTAGTTAGTAATTTTGATAAGTGTGACCCAACTGTTAATCGGCTATCCCCGCGGCACGCCCAGTAAAAATTTCTTTTCAAAACGTTTTGCAAGTCAACGCTTCCCAATTTTCGGTCGACTTTCATACTGGCAATACATTATTTTTATTACTTACCAAAGCAACATTTTTTTTGGCGCCTAACACATGTCCAAAGACCATAAATCAATAGAATTATTAAATGATTTGTAAAAGATAAGAACATTATTATTAAAAGTAAAAGCAATTAAGGAAAGATGAGGAAAAAATGTTAAAAACTCAGTATTTTTGGCGCCCAAAGTATCTTATAAAGAACTCATGAATATTCATAATATGTTCACTCCCATCCATATTTCTAAGCATAAGAAGATCATTATTACTATTTCCTTTGGCGCCCAAAATTTGTCAACACCTAATAATCAACAAAGATTCTAAGAAATATATAAAGATTATTTATAAAGAGCAAAGCAAATTACGGAAAGATCAGAAGAAAAAAGTTAAAACTACATTTTTTGGCGCCCAAAGTATGTCATAAATAAAGTAATCAATAATAACAAATTTCTGGTCCAATTAACCACGTGCAAGGTCATTCCATCTGGCGCCCAAAATTTTCTACAATCCGTTTTACATTCTCATTCGTCGCGTAAGTAAAATTGCCAGCTTGTTTAGTTGCGTGGCGCTGCAAATAGCGACGATTTCGAAACCGCGCGAGCTTTTCTAACAGCGGCAGGGATGCAAATGATACCTGCACCTTGCGGTCTGCCGAGCGGTCACGATAATCGAATAAGAAGATGATCGAAGTTATCTGGCCGCGAGCACACTACCGACAATGAACTAAATAACGGCAGCCCGCCAGTATGTCTAGGTTAGTAGTAACAACATTATATCTATCTGACATATGAAATGAGGATGTCATGGATATCACGGAGTCTCTCATGTTCACAATTGCCACGAGTTGATTTCTTTCTCTCTTTTTTTTTCTTTTCCTTTTTTCGCATTAAAACAGATATAAGGAAAATCGATAGCGCGACTTTGTTAAGCGCAGTCGTTCGAGATTACAATATGGAAATCGTTAATTTACGAGCTCCATTAACGGTTTGCGGAATCTATATCGTAAATACTTGTTTTACGATTCGACATGTAAATTTTACGTATCAAAAAATCACCGTGTATTTTGAGTTTAAAATATTCATAGCTTTCATAAATTGTGTCGATAAATAAACAGTATGAAAATGAAATGATAAGAAACAAAAGGGCGGTTTATATAAAATAATATATTATGAAATATAAGATAATATTTTATGTAATGATAACGCCAAGTTTTTTGTTATAAAAATATTATCACTTTTCTTGAGATTTGTGAATATAAATTTTTGTTTAGCATTTTTAAAGTCCTGTCTGCTTCAGAAAATTTTGATTTGTTTTCTTATTCTAATTATTGTTTTTCCAAAAATATTCAATACTAAATGCTTCTACGGTTCATCCATAGGAATATTCCCAGTATATTTTTCAATATTCCAGAACCAAACCATAAATACTTCCAAAGCCAAACATGAGAATATGGAAAATATTCCTGGAATGTTTCGGAATATTCTTAACTATTAGGGACATTTCTGCCGTGGAACTGCGATGGCAAATTATTCTTTTTCTAATCGATTAGTAATACGTACACGTCGGAAAGGATGCGACTTAATTGTAGTTGAGCATCAGCGTGCATCACACTGTAAGAGTCATCCGATGTATCTAACTTGCATATTTATTGGCACCACGTGTGGCAATGATCCACATACTTTTGTGGCAGAATCGTGGCCGACGACATCTTCATCCATTATCATTTTTAACAGATAACTCCTCGCCGTAAAAGAATCAACTTTCAGGAAATGATTCGCGTCTTTTAAAACTTCTAAGACGTCATTTTCTTTCCTTTTTTTAAACATTCTTTCAATTACCTCAATAAAATCTGGAAATTTATTTAAAAATTCAGACGTTAAACGTCCTCGATTAAATAATGGAACTTAACATTAAGAGTCGAGTATCCTTCAACAATTTAAAAAAAAAATTTTCGTTCGAATTTAAATTATTAAACTAAATAAAATGCTTATGCAGAGTAGTATAATCGATTTAAGAAGACCCAGCGAGCTGTAATTTGTTCAGTGGAACTATACGTGAACTTTTATGCTCCATTCAGGTTTATATCCTTGTTAAAACGGCTTGTAAATTTTGCAGCTTTGCAAATAAGCTAATTTTTGCGACTACACTCTGTCAAATGCCAACGTCAACTGGACCATTTAAATCTCTAATTACCACTTTTTCACTCCATAAACTTATTAAATTGGTCATCCGAATTCAGGTCCCCGAATTAATTTTGCCTTTGAAAATTTAACGATAAATTTTTTATTAAACGTAATTTGGAAATTCGCAAAACTTTTCACGCTCGGTTTATTTTGTTATTTCTATTTTAACTAACCTTTTACCTCAATGCCACATTAAGAATAAAACAACCGTTATTTAAAATTGCGTATATAGAAATATTATTCTTCATCGCGGTAATAACAATCGTATTGTAAAACTATATTGTACAACTTTTGCAATAAATACTAAGCTCGAAGGAAACTACACGAGGACAATTTCCATTATTCGACTCAATTAAATTCCAAATTACAGAGATGCATGGTAATTTTGAATCGAATTGCCATTTTTAATAGCAATTTCGAGCGAAATTTGAGGCGAATCGCGATGTTCTTACAATTCCATCGGGGGGGAAACGAGGGAGTGAGATAAAAGGGAGCGAGAGGAAGAAGGACGGAGCGATCGGGTGGGAGAGAGAGACGGAGGGAGGGAGGGAAAGAGAAAGGAAGAGTGAGATAAGATGCGCGGCGTATCAATCGGTACCCTGACCATTCTTACAGTGGCCCGATAAAGAGCTCGGGCGAAAAGAAAAACAGCTGGCAGCACAAAGTCTATAAATAAGCGGCGAACGAACGTAATCAGCGGTGTTGGTCGTTGTTTTTCTGTTTTCACGATCAAGTTTGCAGCGAAGCCGACTAGACAAGCCACTGACACTGGCATTGGCCTATTCTTTGCAGCGTCGCGATCACTCTCCTGTTTCGCATCGTGCTCTCACTCTCTTTCGCGCCGCGCTCCCGCGTTACTCCGTCGCGTTAACTTCCTCCCCCTGTCGGGTCGACTCCTCGTTTTTTTCTTCTTTTTTTTTAATTCGAAATAATTCTAAGACGAATCGTCGATTTGAATCAATCGCGCGCCTCCGCACCAATCGAGTCCGCTCGCTTAAGAAGCGAAGTTGCAGCGGTTGATGGGAAATGTGCGCGCGCGTCTCCGCGCGAAATACAAATAAACCTTTATTTGTAGGTGGAAACGATTTATAGGAGGCAATAATAGTATTAAATTAAATTAAATGTAAATATTGAAGAACATTCTATAGTTATATCTTTTGTTATAAAAAAGAAATATAACTTGAACGAAAACATGGTATTTAATACTCTTATCGTCTTTGCTTTGGATATATATCAATCTTTCAATTAATATTTTTATTGGAATAAATGTTTTTTCGAAGCAAAGGAACCAGTTTTGAATATTATTATTGTACTTAAGATGAAAAATTTTCCTTTTAACAAATAATAGTTTTTATTGAAAAGCTTACAATTACTTACTTATGATTTCGTCGATAAATATATTTCTTCCCATATAAATATGGGAGGTTTAAATTGAATATGGCTCTATTAAGTATGCCATAACCACTCGATTTTTGTTCAGTGTAACAGTTTGCTTTCGAATTTATTGTGAGACAGTTTTTAATTCTTTTATAGTATTTAATTTTTTTTTTCTTTCATCTTAAAATTTATGATAAATTTATAATAATTTCATAATGAATGTTTAAATAAAAAAAAAAATAATAGAAATACGACATTGTCACGTTAAAAGGTCATTGATTTGTTATGCGCAACGAAAAATTATAAAAAGTAATTATGGATTTGCAAGTTAAAGAATCTAAATTCAACCGGTATTTAAATTAAGAAACACGTTGCTATCCTAGATAGAAGACGACATGTTCGGATTTCTAAAGACGTTTAAATTTATTAGAGCATTTAGTTTACAATATTAGTTTTGTGTAGAAATAGAAATTCTGCAAAAGTGGCAAAGGATTTACAACGATCAATTAAAAGTTGTAGTAGCATTCGAAAGTTTAATGTTAGCTGGCTTCTTATTTAAAGAAACTTTTATTCGCATTATTATTTTATTCATTTAAACCGTTTAAAAGTAATGGTTTGTTTATTATTCAATGATACATTTGCTTTTAACGAATTTTAATCTTATGTGCATGCAAATAGCAGTGCGCAGTAGTAATGATCGATTAAAATGCGGAGGTAACTGTAAGCATACATTATTTGAGCACGAAAATTTTTTGAGGAAAGAATTTAATAGCTTGTCACGAATCAATAAATTTATCAGGAATTAAACTAAAAAAAATTATTTTGCAAAATTATGCTACATTTTATCAGTCGTAATAAATTTTATTTTTTATGCAAAGTCACCGGATAAATTGTTTATTGTTATAAATGTTGTGCATTTTTAATTATTTATAGCTGATAAAATATCAAGGTTCAAATGAAGAGGATGTTAAATTGTGACTTGAGTGTATAAATTTACTTCGATATTTTTTTTTATATCATTTATTTTTTATGGTTCTTTTTTCTTGTTTCTTTTATATATCTTTCTTTGCTGAAGAATGCAAAATGATAATTATAGAAAGAGCGTTAACTTGAAAAAATGTAAAATAAATTTATAAGTTTAATTTTTATTATTATTATATTCATACACTGAGGAAAATATGATAGAATAAAGTACGATTTGTGTTAGTAAATCGAATGCATAAGACATCCGCTTGTGTTTTGTGAGACATTTTACAAACAGTGATGGTAAAAAAGTACTATAACTGTTCGTAAAATGTCTCACAATATTAGGACAAAGCACGAGCAGGTGCCTTATGCATTCGGTTTACTAACACAAATCGTATTTTATTCTATCATATTTTTCTCAGTGTACAAATTCAAGATTTTCAACGTATTATCATTTTTAATCGTGTGTAAAAAAATGATAAAAATAGAGCAATATGTAAAAGATTCGTATATTTAAGTAAGGTAATTAACAGATTAAGTAATAAAAATATTATTTTTTTTGTAATGTTTAATGTTTTATTGCATTTTTAGTGCCTTTCTTATCAAGTACATTTCTTATCAACCTACTAAACATTTTAACACAGCTACATTATTGATTTAAAATAAATATTTTTTAAAGAAAAAAGATGAAGTGAACATTTTTCCTTTAGAAATGAAAAAGAAAAAAAATAGACTCTAGCAAAATCAGAAAATTATTAATTTTTTATAGAAGTACATTGTTTTTGCATTCATATAAGATTTAAAAGCAAATATATTAAATGAATAAAGTTATAGTATGAATAAAAGTTTCTTTAAATAAGAAACCTGTAAACTTTTGGCGGGAAACTTCACTTTAAAACTTGGTTCGACGAAACATCCGCTTCATTTAACTGAGCTCGGCTCATCTCGTGAAAAAAAATGTCGCAATCAGTGCAGTTTAAATACGATCTCTCTTATCTCGATCCAACAACGGTCGGCATCGTGCCCAATAAGTAATGTGACGCATAATATGGCGCCTCAAGAGTGCATTAAACGCCCTGTTACAAATTTCATGCTTCACTAAAAATACCTGTCTTTTCAATATATCAAGTTTTATTTTAAGAAGTGCTCTCTAAAATCAAAAAAACAATATCACACATTTAATGTAACGATATGTTCAAATAAGAAGTAATAAAAATTCATATATAATAAAAATTTAAATTTAGGATAACATGTTAAGTTGTTTCAATGATAAATATACAATAACTTATAAACCCTGTTTCTCTTTCAACAAAAAAAAGAAAATCTATTTTGATTTAAAAGGAGACATTCTAAGGACTATTTCCTTTGGTTAACATTATTATTCTTGTATAAAGACCGGTATTCAATTTCACCGAAAATACACTTTAAAATTTACTTTGTATAATTTCACCAGGGGGGACACTTTAAAGTAATTTTGCGCTCGTCCAGAAAGGATATTATTTCAATGAAGCGACGACTTTTTAAGGGTACGGCATCCGTTTTCCAAATGAATAATTTATGAGCCGCGAATTGGTCGCGTATAACTCATCCGCGGTGAAAAAGCGATCGACCCGTCGATTGGCGATAAATCATTGTCGCAGATCAGTGATTCATCCCGCAGTGCCATATAATTTGAGTCGCTGATAAACAGCCGCGATAATGATCGGGCCGCGCGTTATCGATTATCCACAATAATTACGGCGTTATAGAGAGGTAAAGACGGACATATATATTTCATATATACATAAATATGTGTATGAAAAAAGAGGGTGGAAGGGGAAGGATAAGCCGAGCGAGAGGGCGGGAGTGAGACGGACGATCGACGAAGGAGCGAGAGGGAGGGGTGGAGGGGATGAGGAGGAGTGATAAAGCGAGTCGGCGAAAGAGCGAGAGGGGGCGACGAAGCGCGGCCTCGTTTCTAACGTGAAAATTCACCGGGACATCTTCTCTTTTCCGTTGGCCTCTCGCTCTGGCCCGTAAACCGGGCCCGATCGGTCCGTCCTCGTCGGCCGCTGTCATGAAAGTGCTGAAAGTGGAGCGCCGCGCGCGGCGCTGCAACAAAACTGCGACTTTTATTAAAAACTGGCCGACTTTAACGTGTAATAGAGAAGATGCTACTGGCGATCGGGTTCGTTGCCACTGTGGTTTACATTGCGCCGCTCTTTTTTCGTCCATTTCCTTTTTTTTCTCCCTCCCTCCCTCCCACCGCCATCGCTCCTTCTCTCTCTCTCCCGCGCGCCCGCTCACCTTCTCTCGCTCACCGTTCCTCTTTTCACCGTTCGTCTCTCCCTCGCCGCGGCGTCTTTCTCTCTCTCCGCTCGCCGCGTTCCGTCTCGCTCGCCGTCCCACCCGAGGCGTTTTTATTGCGAGTCCCTGCCGGTCAATCCACTCCTCATCGAAAGCCGCTTATTAGCCAAACAACAATTACAGAGAAATGTTCTCGCCCCGGGGGCTAATTACGAGCGGGCAAAAGCGCGCCTTTGTTCTTGCCAGCGGAATTGAGTTACTTATACTTTTACTCGGGCAACTTTTACGGCGCGATTCGTCAAAATTGACTCGCACCTTTTTGCCCGAGCGCCCATTGGCCGCCCGAGTGGAATGGGCGGAACGCCCGGGCGCTCGACATTTTTAGCTTTTCCGCGCCCGGGGACCAATCCCGAAATCGCCGCCAGTTGGCCCGTCCAAAACGTCCCAATTGAATGGTAATAGGTGCAATTTTTGTTTGCCGCCGTATCGTTTACGTTCCCGATGTAATTTTCGTTTCTTTGCTCGTGACATATAAATGATATCAACTTTGTGAGACATTAAACAAGAGTGGGTGAAAATTTAACTTACCAATTTTTCATGGGGCTGAAGAATCTAACGTTTTTGAAATACAAAATGTAAACAAACTTTATTTTCCTTTACCTTTAATTGCGTGAAGGATACTCGAAGAAAATAAAAACATTAACAAACACTATTATTGTTTTTGTTTTGATAATTCGCCCTTCCAGGTGTTGACAAACAACTTTTGTTTACATTTCTAATTTAAAAGATGTCTTATTTCTCATTTCCACTTTATTTTTCAAGCTCCTTATGCAGAAATATTTATAAAATAGGTAAAACAAATACCAGGAAAAAAGTATTTGCAAAAGAAAACAAACATTAATCGCAAGTCTTACAAACTACTATATAACTCTAATTTTTAATTCTTAGTTATTAATTTTGCTGCAATTACTTTTCTTAAATTACATTGCCACTAACTAAAAGTTCGATTAATCAATAATTAAACACAAAATTGAACATTATTAATAATTTACACCATAACAAGCAAAACAATCATCGCCTGAATCTTTCACTTTTATTCGCCGCGCTAAATTTCGCGAAACCGTCCATTAAATTGGACATTTTCCTCAGCTTCCAACCGACAAATCATCTTGATAATTCAAATAAGGACCGAGTAACCGAGAAACACAAATGAGACATTAAAAATGGTCTCATTCTCGGGACTTGGACGTCCGACGATAATTCCAGCTCCTATTAAATTGTAATGGAACTTTTCGAACAGCTCGCCGGAACCCTGAATCATCGCTTATAAATCCTTATACGTCGTTACATTGTGGCTCGATCGGGAGCGCGTTGCCCTCTAATTAAATGGCATTAAATCATCAAAACAACCCGGTTCGGGGAGAGAAATTACGACCGGCAACTAGCCGCGGCGACGACACGCTTCGCGACCTAACTGTATCCATTTTCCGCGGCGATCGCAGTGCCACCTTAATCTCAAATCTGGTCGCATCCGAGCTGGATGATTTAATGCCGGCCGAGCGGATTAGCCAATCCCAATCGGGATCTGCATTTTGACCCAGTTATCGGGCTTATCTAATCGAACCCAATTAGGATCGGCGTACTCTTAAACGCTTTAATTTTTGCTTCCCCCTGGCGAAATCCCAGAACCGGATGGAACTGAAGAACGAAACGTTTTTAATATTGTCTATATACAAAAGTAATGTTTGTAAACACCTGGAAAGTCAAATTAAGGTTACAAAGACAATAATATTGTTTGTTTACATCCAAGGGACATAAGAATGGATGTAAATATAAAACAAAAACAATGCCATCTTACATTCTATATTTCGAAAATGTTTCATTTTTCAGTCCTATCAGAACCGGAACAATTGCGAGCGCGGTCCTCGGCGAGCCGTGCGACTTATCGCCGAGCGAAATCAAATTCAATTTAACAGGCTCGCGGATTAGACGCCCGTCGAATTGGAAGAAGACGAGACTCGATTAAAGCGCGGTCGACCAGATTGCACCGGGGAAATTAGCGTACGGGATTTTAATTACATCACTTAAGCGCGGCTTGTCGTATAATTACATGGTGTTTGCATTAAAATGAGCGCTGAAAAGATGGACCAGTTGATTTTCCCACAGCGAACAGGAATCTCGGGAGATAATTTATGAATGTACTTGTGATAACGTATGATAGATGTGTGATAGTAAAAGATTTCCCTTGTGGAATAGAATGCTTAAAAAAAGAAGAACAACTATGAAAAACACTAAAAAAAACTGCTAAATTGGACATTTTCAGTATTTTTCTAGATTTCTTTCCAGAAGTCTTGTTAGAAAACCAGTGAACATTAAGTTTTAATAAACTAATTATGTACTTATAAATATTGGAGTAAATATTATATTCCAAACTCTACTTTAAATTAACAATACAACATATCTTCCATAATAAGACTCATATCCATTACTCGGATATTATTTACATAATAAAATAATATTCCATTATTATGTAAATAATATTCATACATTGTCCCTGGGAATTACTTGCTTATAGATAATATATTAGTAATATATACACGTTGTGAATGTTTCTAAATGACAAGAAAATAACAGATCCGTGAGACAGATCCATTATTCGGGGAAAAAAAAGCTGAGTTTTCTTTTACAGGGCTTCTTTTGCATTATGCACGATGATCTTATAAGAGACATCTCCAATGTTAGTAAAAAAAGAAGCTGCAAAAGTAAAGGGATTTGGAAGGCGAGGAGAAGAAGAAAAGTCGTCCAAGGGAAATTGGTTTAAGGTAGATGGAAGTTTGGTGCTGCTGATTATTTACTTATAAATCAGGTAGATTGAATTAAACGATTGAACTACATATCTAACTCGAATGCCTCGGCAGTTTAAAGCTGCACTCTAAATTATTGAAATTCACCAAAAAGGAAAACAACTCGCTTCTCTCGGCTGTCTTAAAGAGCTTTACCCTCTTCTAAGTACTGGTTACCTTTTACACTAAGTGAATCGTTTATTTAAAAGTAAACCCAGGTTAAATAATGTATCCTAAACTGATGTTGATTAAAATGAAACTAAAGGTTAAACTTTTCAATAATAAATAATGTCAACAAATAATACTTTCAGCCGTGCTCAAGGGTGAATAAATAAAGCACAATCCAAATTGAAAGGAAGACAAAAAGAAGACAAAAAGAGTGTTTACATAGTGTATAAAATACAAATGTTTAATTATCTTTGAGGAATACGATCATCTTAAGTGCAAATTTTACCAGAGTGACGATCAGTCGAAGCTGATCGTCGAAAAGGAAAGAAAAAGAGAGGCGATTCGGTCGATTTTTCCCGAGCACTTTCTCAATGGAAGGAACGACATCCGTCTAAAATTGACGGCAGTCAATAATAACAGCGTGAATCACCGCGAACATTGAAAACGGCGCAGCATTAAGCCGGGCGGGTCGCGGGGCGCGGGGCCAACGGAGCCGGCAATTTCCTCCGCGCCAATAGAGGTCACGATAAACGCGGGTAAAAAGAAAATCGCTCTCGTTTAGGGCTTGCACTTTCGTTCGATATCTCTCCCGTCTGATGAGCGGGCACCGAGCCGTCCGCGAACAGGGACGAGTAATTGTCACGCACACGCACGCGTCGCTTCTTTCAGCGGCGCGCTCCGGACGCAGCGTAACTCAATAAACGAGAGCCGAACGAAAGTGTCCCATATTTCATCGCCGGCTAATTAAATCGCGCGCCCGATATTGTGGCGAATTCAATTTCCGCGGGAGGCGCCCGGGCTCGATTGAGATCTCGCGAGACTTTTTTCTTTTTTCCTTTTTTTCTTCTTTTTTATCAGCGCCGCGTAGCGAATAAAAATGGAAAGTAGGGAGGAAAGTGTAACAGTATGGGAAAAGTCTCATTAGTAAGAAAATGCCGGACTTTCCTTATTCCTAAGTATGGCGAAAGTATGGTGAGGACTCGCGGATAAAAATTCCGGACTTTCGCCAAACTTAGCCTGGGGGAAAGTTTGATCGAATTTTCCCGAAATTTCGAAACCCCCGCGGTGGTTAGTTTTGGGATTTGGATCGCGAGTGGTTCTTCACTAACTTTTTTTTTCGTGTGAACATTTTATTAGGTGGTCCTGGATAAAGTTCCATTACGTATGGCTGAAGCAATTAGCGTGTCCGTTGGACATTTTATAAACATAATTCAGATTGATGGAAAAAGCTTCCATTTCCTCCAATTGTCAAATTTCAAAAATTTGCCTACTCTTCATCTATTAAATTATTAAATTACACCGCAAATAATACAAAGAATGTTTATTAGGATAAATGTATCAAGAAAAAAAAAGGACAATGTTTGTTTATATTTTTTTAGTTGAATTTCGTAAGATAATTTCTTTTATTTCTCGATCCTCAGATTACACTTTCCGAAGAAATTTCATCTTTCCAACTATCATCAACCGTAAACCTAGAAATCCTGTCAAACGAACGATTTAGGTTGGGCCCCATTCGCCAAAAATAAGCCCCAAGTGACCTTTCATCTGGATCCTTAAATTATTCGCTCCTTTCGCAACCAATTAAACCTGCCAATTTCTGGTCTTAAACCCAAAAAGTTGCCGATCCCTCATCCCTCGTTCTCCTCGGCCGTATCTTCAATCTTTCTCTCCTTCTCTAGGGTCACCGAAAAGACGAACAAAACTGCTCACGACTATAAACTCCCGGCGTCTTCGCAGTAAATTCTCATTTATATCACCCCAGATCTGGGTGCAACTTTCATTTGCGTCTCCACGGGCCGAGCCGAGCGTAGAAAGTGGCGCCTCTCGCGCATCAAGAACAAATAAACCCGAGAGATCCTGGAAAAAAAAAGAAAGAGAAAGAAAAAAAAAGGTCGAAAAGGGGGGAAAAATCGCCATTTCTTTCGAGAGCCGCGCGTCAAAGGGGGTCGTTTTTTTCGCATCCCAACGACCCAATTGTGCCATCGGGCTCATCCTACTCCCCCCCACCCCTACCCCAAGCCGGGGAAAAACGCGAGGCGGGTGAAACGAAAAAACGCGAAAAAAAAAACAATCTCTCCGCGGCGAGCTCCTCCGACGAACGGAGACGAAAAATTGGAAGACACGCGAGTCGCAGAGGCGAGGCTACGCGACCTCCGGGGGTGGGGGGAATAGAGAACACTTAGGGGATTGCACTTTCTTTCGATTTGCCCCACCTTGCGAGGTCGTTGAGGAAGGTGAGAAGAGAACGAGGAAACCGTCGAGGGCTCAACGACCTCTTCGATGTAGGTCGATTGTGGGCGCACGCAATCGTCGCAACGATTTTGAAAAATGGCCGACCTACTTGCAGGGAGTACTTTCACGGTCGCTAACCTCGCGAGAGAAGTGCAACTCGCGCGCGACGACTCCTCGGCCAGGGGCGGTGACTTTTGAATTTCCCGCGAGACCGCGAATCGGACGCGAATCGCCGACGATCCGCTTCTTCCTCCTCCGACGCTCCGATCTAACTTTCCTTATTGCGATCCAGTTTTTCGTACCTTTTTTTTTTCTACCTTCTTCCACTTGCCTTCGACGTTTATTCAAGAGAGGTATTTGTTAATGGAATTAACGTGGAATGTACATAGAATTAATGTAGAATTAGCGTTATTAGTAAAATTTGCAGGATGAAAACAAAAGTATATTTTTAATAATAGCATTAAAAAATAACTTGACAGCTTTTATCTCAAAAGTACTAAGAATTATTGTACTTTATTTGTTATGAAAAAAATGTATTGATTGAATAATTTGTTTAACTTTGAATTTAAAAAGGTTGATAAATGGAATTACCATTCTTTAACTTGTACTGAAAATAGTGGTAAATATTTGAAATAGGAATCCATACAATTGGATGATGTTTATACTGGTGGAAAACAGGGGCTGTTCCTTTGAAGGTATCCCCAAGGCTGCATAATAGTGCAGCCGTTTCTTGGCACGCGACTTACAAATGCATACTGTACCGTATGTACCAAGCCTAAATCGAGCCGAAGAGAAAAGATAACTCTTACTACTTGGCACGAATGGCATGTCATCCCGTCGAGAAAGGAGAGAAAAAGTAGGGTTGTTGCAGAAAAGAACCGTCGAAAAATCGTATCGGGAATTCCGAGAAGATTGAAAGAGCTGCGCGCGTGTGAAATGCCGAGCGCAACTTTGCAGACATTTTGAATGAAGTTGGACAAATGTTTTGGACCAAATTCTTAAATGGGCAGAAAAATGAAAAGCTTTTATAAGATGCAACATATAAGTAATTCTTAATTCTCTAATAGAAAAGAATATTTTTTGATAAAATCCAAAACTAATATATGTATACCAAAGAAATATTCTAATTTCAGAGTATAGAAATATTCCCAGGATATTATTGGAAGATTAATATTTTTTTAACAGTCCTGAAAAATGTTATAAATATTTCTGGACTGGGGTGTAGAATTGTTTTTGAAACATATTCTTGGAACTTTTTTTGCTAATAGTGATTTATGTCATTAACGTATAAATTTGAAATAGAGGAAAGGGAATTTTTCTACGAATACAACCAATTCCTATATCACAGGAATTATGTCCTTGACACTTAGCTAAAAATTGAACATAAAACTCTCATAATATAGATATTAAGTATCATTACAATATAATATAATGAACACGGTAATTTTTGAAAAAAGAAAATTATTTATCTTCTATTAATTTTATATTCTGAACTCATTTTTTATCGAACAAAAGATTATATACCATGTCCAAAATGGTACTTTCTTGACCCACGAGAGTCACTTAACCAATATCCCATCATTTTTCCGGTAAGAAACAAAATTTTTCTACCGATCCTGCCACGATCCAAGAGCTTATTGGCTTCACTCGAAATTGTCCTTTTTGCAAATGTTCGAGATGATTCCAATGAAAACGCGCGATCTCGCGACTTCGGCCTTTTCACGCCGGCATTTTCTCTTTTTCGCCCGGCTCGTATTTATTATCTTTGAACTGCCGCAAATTGTCCGCGGGGGAGGTGGAGGGGGGGCCTTTATCTCTTTCATTCCCAGGATAAAACTACACGGGGAAAACATTCGACGTGTTTCGCCGCTGCAATGGATGCAGCGTGTTCGTGTAGATAAAACTGTCATCTCGAAAGTTGGCCTACTATCTCCAACGCTTGCGATAATAGGTTTCTTGCGATATCTCTCCACCTTCATCGGCACTCGAGGTGCACAAACAATAATAATAGCAATAACCAGCAACGATAACGACGATGCTAATGACGATGACAAAGACGACGATTAAAAGGTAGGCGGGTACGTGCGCGGGGGAGAAAAATTTGGCCGGAAACGAAAGGTCAAAAAATGGACAGATACCACAGGTCAAATTTGTCCCAACCATGGAAATCGTCTTTCTCTTTCTACGACCTATCCCACTTGGGATGACAATTTTTCATTGTGAAAAGGACGTGCAATTTCATTGACACTTTTTGCCTCGCGGACGTCCCAGTTATCGGAAGTTGACCCCTGTCAAAAAATGGCAATGCTACGGTGGCGTTTGGGACTTTCACTCGTGTTGTTTTTTAAACATTGTTGCTTAGAATGTAGTTTCTTCTAGAAACTGCACGGAGGCATTTCTTCGGAGGTATCGTTTAGTTTTGGCCGAATCGCGATTTCATTCCAGTTGCTCATCAATAAATCGATGAAATTGAATTGCATTTCGAAGGATGAATGTAAATATAAATTTTGTATCGGACAGAAATTTAATTGCAAATGACTTTGGAATTTAAATAGACAATTGTTTACAATGCATAATTTGTTTGCATAATAAAAGGGGCATAAATACTGTTTGTTTACAAGTATGTGCTTACATAACAAAAGGTAGATAAATATTGTTTGTTTTTATTATGAAATGTAAACAAACTGTGCTTTGTTTACGCTTTCAAGGTCATCGTTGAATACAGAATACGGTTATGTTTTGATTTTCAGTACTCATGTTGAATAATGCAAGTACGATTTAATTTGAAGTTTGAAGTGTTAATGCTATTTTTGGCAATAGTACTTTTTTTTCAATTTTTTCCCGCGGGTTTTTTTTGTATTTTTCACTTGTTTACAAAGTGGAGAACATTTGTCAAGTGTAACGTTACATAAGCGGCAAGCTGGAAAAAGTCAATAAAGGATGATGGCATATACTGTGGCAGAAGGGGGACGCGTATTTGAAGGAACCGTTTTCTTGGACCGATTCCCGAGGGCTGTTGATCCTGCGACACTCCGACAGCCAATCGCCGACAGCCACGACGATGTCGGAATTTCAATATCGCGGGATTTGAAACTTCAGCAGAGGCCAGAAAAAACGCACGTGGAATATTAAGTCTGGTCGAGAGGCGCTTTGAACGTTGCATCATTTTTCGTCGTATCAACTTAGTTTTTTTTTCGTCGTATCAACAATTCTTTTAAATTGTTACTGGAGCATTCCTCAAAATTTATTAACATTTATTTTGGAATCTTAATTCGTATTAAATCAATTTATATTTGTCACTTAGCGCGGCAAAGACCTTTTAATTTCACTTTTTAAATCATTTCTGAAGTCAGAAATAAACAGTTTTTTATAATAGTGTCAAGCAACTTTGTAATGAAATCAAAACTTAAAATCGTTATATCTCAAAACATGATTTTACACGTTTTCTAAACTTTGGGCAAAGTGCAGCCGTATTTCTCTCATAATTTTTTTTCTTTCTATGATTTTATCGACTAGTCTTTTGACATTTGACTTCTTAACAAACAAATATTAAGACACCGTTGCAAACTATTCCCTAAAATCAATCCTATTTGGATCTTGATTTCTTTATAAAATGATTGTATCTTAAACAAATTAGAAACAGTTTTTAATATATTATTAACACAATAAAAATGATTATTACCCAAAATCTCAAAACGATTCAACCAAAATTACGGCTTTTATCTATTTTACGCGTCCCCTTAAACGTCATCATTCGGAATATGTGCAAAAGCGAGACGGCAAATATCGAGTCGCAGCCGCGGAGAAGATTGATATTGATTACGGCGCACGCGAGCCCGCAATTATATTTCAAAATAAAAAATAGTCCGAATGACGACGGCGCCGTAAATATCGCGTCGCGGTATGGCAGCGCGGAATAATGAGATGTCCGCAAAAGGACCGCTGATTGACCGTTTTGCGGGGACAAAAATCGCGATCGGCTCCGCGTCGCACCTGGCGCGCGGCTGCAGACGCGATTCGCCAATTTTCTCGTTTACGCCGACCTTGACACGCTTGCTCGGAATCGTCTGCCACAAGACAAATGAGCCGATTGAAATGAAGAGTTGAGCGGAAAGTTCGCGGCAAGTTTGAAACGCGGATGGCTCGAACAATCAAGCTAATTACCCCCGATACCGAGCGGTGGCGTTCCTCCCCCCCCTTAACCCCCTCCCCGCCGCTTCCAGCTCTGATTCGTTCGATTCTGCAATTACGAATTCACCGGCGTAATTAATAACGTGGAACAAAAAGCATGCAAATTGAGAAAGCTGCGATGACGATTCACTTTTTAACCCAGTTGAGGCCGGATCAAAATTCGTTCCGCCGACCGGGTTGGGGGGTGGGGGGAGCTGCAGGAATCGGCCTTACAGTTACACTCCTCCGCAAGTAAAAATTGAGCCAAAGAGTGGAAGGTATTCGAAGATGAAACCTTTTCTCAAAACAAAATGCAAACAAACTTTGTTTTTGTTTTCTATTTACATCCATTCCTACGTCCTTTGGATGTAAACAAACAATATTATTATTTTTACTTCATTAACTTGACCTTTCAAATGTTTACAATCATAGTTCTTTACTGTTCTCAATTATAAAAACATTTCGTTCCTTCAGTTCCATAACACAATGCATTGGAAAAATATAAACAAACAGTGACCGTTTGTTTACATTCGAAAGGACATCAAAATATTGCCAAACGGATGGTAAATAAACATTTCGCCGTCCGATGCCGCGAGTCCAGCCGAAGGCGCGAGAGTCAATTCGGATCCTCGGCTTTCGAAAGGAGCGAGAAATTGGCGCGAAACAAAATCGGTTCCGCATTTTTGTCAACGGGGATCACGTGTCGGCCGATCGCGGAGTTCACACTGAAATGACGGAGAAATAAAGTTTCCCTCGTGTCGAAGGAAAGTGCACGAAGAAAAGTGCACCTATTTACTCGTTTGTACAATCTGCGCTGACCCACTGGCACGATTTTCCCTTCGCGCAAAGATTAGCCGCCAATGAAAGCCTACGGGAATTATGAACGAGAGGAGTGGCACTCGCGAGAACGCTGGGTTCAACGGCCGCTTAGGAGACATCGCAAGTTGATGCTATTTCATGCAATCCCGAACAATAAAAAGAGAAAACACCGCTCGAAACGCGCGTACGCGCTCGCACCTTCGGTCCAGAAACGTTTAAAAGGTTATCCGGCTGTTTAATCAATCTTATCATTATTATTGTAATTATTTTTGTCAATTATTTTTAATTACAATAAACGACTGATTAAATGTGCATATCATTGGGCACTTTGGTGTTACGCTAATTGAATCGTTTCCGAGTTATATCACGCCCCGGTAGGAAATGTTCTACAGGCCCAGTACTGGTACAGTACTGCTACCAGAGTTACCAGTACTAGAGTTACTAGTACTGGTAGAATACTGTTACTAGAGTTACCAGTCCTGGTACAGTACTGTTACCAGAGTTACCAATACTGGTACAATATGTTTACCAGTACAGTGACGAAATGGTGCCAGTAATGAAGTGATAACACTTGGCTAGTACCCTATAACTAAACGTACCAATTGTATACCTATACCCTACCAGTAATCATCCAACCTTGGTCTTGCATTGAACATTTTTTTTAAATCACCAGCACTGGTACAAGTCTGGATCAACTATGGCGTTGATATTTTGCCTGGCATGTCTTACATCTGGTTATCTTCTGTTTTTATTGATAACCAAGCTCAAACCAGTACCGGTCCTATCTCTTTACCAAAGTCTGGCTAACAGTACTGGGCCAGAATCGGCTGCGATATATCCTTATCTCCCAACTGCGGTTAACCAGGTTAAAATCTTCCCGGCCGAGCAACTTTTTCGACTTTTAATCATTGTTATTACGCGAACGTTTATTTATATTTTGGGGGGGAGCGTAAAAAATGAAGGATGGATGCAAATGCCGATAAAAGCGCGTGCATTCTGGGGATATTGTTCTCACGGTGCCCCGGATATTCGGGGAACTCCCTCGGGGATCGCGAAATTAGAGAGCGAACGTTTCTAGGCGCATTTTCGCACGGCTGTCGAGACGGCGAGCGGGCGATTCCGCAAGATTTTACATTTATCATGGAAGGTTCAAGGGGCGTCACGGCCTCCTGGCAAAAATCCAGCCATGATTAAGGCTAATGCGCAACGATCCGTTTTTTGAAATTGGCGCGTTGGCCCACCCCCGTCATAGGGGGGGGGGGGGCAACCTTTCCGCGAA
>JABFPN010003148.1:0-19172 GCA_022817305.1 Leptoteleia sp. ZL-2020
TAAAATTAAAAAAATTTTTTTTTTTTTTTTTTTTTTTTTTTTTGAAGGAAAAGAAGATAATCTCTTAAACATAACTCTATTATTCTTAAAAATTTTATAAGTTTATGAGTTTATGAGAACTGTAAATTATTCCCAGTCCAATTAAGAAATGAAAGTTTACATCTATTCGATATTCTATAATAAAAAGTAATATAACATTAAATTACTTTCGATGTTTTTAATACTACGCCTGATGTTTTTTTTATTAAGACTAAAAATAATATATATATAATTCTGGGGCAAATTTAGATACAAAGTTTCGTGGTTTGATGATGCGATTTCCTGTAATCACTGGTTTGAAACTCGATTTTTTTCTTTTCGGGGGAAAAATCGTTATTTTCTCATTGATGACACACGAAGAATATTCTTTCATAACAATGTTTTGCATAAATCTACAATTCAGTAAATTAGTCGTATAGTTGGAAAAATTAGAAAATCACATTTTAGAAAAAAAAAAATTGTGTAAACCCATTATGGTCACAATATAAAATGACATGTTGATAAAAGTCAAAAATATTTAAATAATATTAAAATATTATTATCAAATTCCGTGGAACCGGTTAAATTTAATTTTAAACAAATTATATTTTTTTTCTCATACTACGCGGAGAGAAAAGATTAATAAAAATTACTGACATTATTACACAATTACTATCCGAAATTAGTAAAAAGTGTCAGCTTTCTAAGAACAATTGTCAACAAATTGATACGTTTTGCTATTATGAGATAGTTATTTCTCAAATTTTGCAAGTATATAACCAGTTTACTAGGAATGTCAGTAAGTATTATTAATCTTTTCTCTCCGTGTATAATTACTTATAACCTATTTTATTAAACGATAACGTGACAGAGTCTGATCTGTCAATTATTTATTTATATCAGTCTAAATCGGTAACTTGAATAATACTTTAATAATTTCCGTTAAATCTCATCATATCAAAAATTTCCATCAAAATCAAAACAAGAAACTAGCTAAGGCTCCAATTAACATTTAATTCTTATTGAATAGTGCCACGAGTTAAACTCATCAACCAAATAAAACCAAATAACGTCAAATTGATGATCAGAATGACGTATAATTGTTATCTAGTTGAAGCCTGAAATTGAATTGGGACAAAAAAAACAAAGACATCTCAATTTGGAAACTATCCGCGAATAAAAATGAGTTATAGTAACACGAAAAAAAGAAAAAAAAACCAATGACGGAAAAGTTGTCGCAAAGGGAGGTTACACATCTGTTCGTAAAAACGGAAGGAAGGACAAAACGCCACTGTGCAATGTGGTTTAAAGTAAAAGTGGGGTGATAAGAGGAGGGGAACTCGGTGAGATGCTGTTTTGTGGTGGGGGTAAATGATCCTAAGATTGAAGGAGTGGGGGAGATTCTAGTTCACCTGCCTTGCGAGCGGTCGCTGCTGGATTGACTCAGTTTGACTTGAGGCGTTTGGAGAAGAAGAAGTGTTGAGTCCTCAGCGAAGGAGTAAGCAGTCGAAGATAATCAAGCGATTCGCTTAGTGCAACGGGATCACAATGAACGTTTTAGTCAATTACGTTTCGGTGTTCCGCTTGAAATAGTGAGCAGAATCAGTAATGATCAATCGATTTATTAGTAATTAGTGTTTCGTTTGATCTCCAAGATACAACGGGTGTAATTTTGCCTCCGACGGGCGGCGCGATTATCCATTGATTTTTCAAGTGATTAATATTTGTGATTGGTTCGAAGGTGGGATAACACTTTTGGACCAAATTTTTGATCTTCCTTGAATTGGCTCCCATTATGAACAATAATTTGCAAGGTAGGTTTAAACTGATTTACGCAAGGATTGATTTAAATTTTTGATATATTTAAACTCTTCTTGTCTTTTTATTATTATTATTGTTATTATTATTGTTATCATTGCTATTCAAGGGTTTTTGTAATACTTTATCGTTCAAATATTATATCGTTATATTTGATGTACTTTTGTTTTGAATTCGTTTAACGAGGATTAAACAAGATCAGAATATCTGAATCTGGGCAAGTGACACGAGTCCTCGTAGCATTGTAATTCTGACTTCAAAATATTTGTAATCAATTGTCACGGAATAAGAAAATTCGCGCCGAGAAGAACGTTACGTTATATCTTATACCGCCGTGAAAATTGGAGGCAATGTTTCTTTAAGTGTGAAGTATCTCATAAAAGAGGTCACATGACAAGTAAATAATTTTATTTTAGTTAATTTTAAAAAAAATACATGGCACACGGGCGAAGCGGCCGCCGACGAGCATTTTCTATTGGCCGATTTCAATTTGTCGCGAAATTCTCATGGCGTCTCATAAACTATTAACTATAAATATGACGAGAAGAATTACTTTTTTTTCTAGATAATATCATTCGACAAAGCGTAATTTTGAACGTAACCTTTCTTTTCTCTCTCAGTATAATTCCTTGCCACTGCTCATTCCACGTTGTCCAACCTCTCGTTGGCGTTGTCAAACGCTTGTCAGTAAATTTCAACGTGGACATATATTGAGAGAAATCTATGTCAAAGTGGAATTCTTGAGATATTTTGAATAATATCTCAAATGATTTGATTGATTTAGTCGATGATAGGTATTGGCAGATATTTTCGCGTGTTTTTAAATGACCTCGCCCAATAAATGATTATTTAATAATACGTGGAAGAAAACACGGTGAAAATCGTAGATAAGAGATGTACGTCCTTGTACCAAAACGTGACATTATTTCAAATTTTTGGCGGTTTTCTAAAAGCCATTTGATTCATTTAATGATGATAAGTACTTAATCATTAAAATGCTCACTAATTATTGTTCAGACTTTAATTACATCGTTTTGTTTTTATTTATTTTTACCCTAATTATTATTATACAGCTAATGTATTGTGGAAGTTAGAGTCAATGTCAAATCAACGAAGCAATTAAAAAAATGATGAAAATTCATGTGATACAACATTTTTATTAATAGATACCTGATAATGTTACTTAATAGTAAATTAATTAAAAGACACTTTCATCAAGTAATACTTGGTACATTCTATGGTAATAAATTATAAAATATAAATTATGTATAATTAAACTAAATTGCAATTATTGTTTTACATTTTTTTGTATTCTTTTTATGTCGTTAATTTAAAAGACTATTTGAAAGAGTAAGCTCTTTTTATTATTTCACTGTAAGTTTCATTGGCTTTAAGATAAAATTTATTGTTAATCCGTCCAGCGAGAAATAATTGTACGTATGTAAAATTGTATTTATATATGTATATATGTTATATGTCACATATATAATATAAACACCCGTAATTTAGAGTAACATAATACAATAACAATTCATGATCAGATAACATCAGTATCTCGAGCCAAACTTGAACTAAAATATTTCGGAATCTTAAGTACCATATAAATCATCTATTTAACGCTCTAATTACATTTATCAAATGACACCATTATTGGCGCGGCTCAATTTTATTTTGGCCCATCAATCAATTTTCATCGCCAAATAAATCAATTCTCTAAATAAAAAGTGAATCGCTAACATTAATTTTAAACTCTGATTCACGCGAAACCTTATCTAATATGCGCATCTTCAATTTTACAACAAATCCCGCAGTATCAATAAAACGACTCAATCAAATCAATTGAAACAGAGAGGGTGAGAAAAGAACCGAGCAAAATAAGTGAAGTCGTCCGAATCATAATAGAAGGCACGTGACACCAATTTTCTTAAATTTTACCAAATCTGTCTTAAACAGTGTTTTAGATGTATATCCTGTCCTTTAATTAACATTAAAGTATTTTTAAGGTGAAATATCAGTGCTAGATTCATAGAGTTGTTGTCTTTTTATTTATAATTGTTTTAAAGGAGGAACAACTTCTGATTCATTTAGAATAATAATAAACTAGTCAGATTTCTATTTATATTATATTATAGATTCTATTTATCATACATATGAATATTCTTAATATAAATATTTGTACCAATATTAAATAGAAAATCTATTGATGATAAGATTATATTATTCTTAAATAATTTTTACTGAAAAATTTTCAGTGTATTTTACAATGGTTGATTACGGGAGCGCGTAAATCCACCAATCGAATCCGGTATCATGTGTTCTAAAATATCGGTTGATTTTTCCAATATTTCATATTTAGTAACCTAGACCAACTTATCTATTATTATGAAAATACATGAGTTTTAGAACACATGATTTCGGAATCACGCGCTCCCGTAAACAACCAATTAAATCGCCGTCTTCAACGTAACGTCCAAAAAGTTGGTAACATTTTCGTTTTCCCCATACAACGTGAATCGACCTGTCCAATGACCTTCAAATCGCAGAAATCGTTCCGTTGGGTTTATTTACATTTTGCAACTCGAGCGGATGAATAGTTAATCGTCGTTAACCGCTTTTGGAATTCGTGCATTTGACTCGACGTGAGCGCGGAACAAATGACTATATCACTTATCGTCTTCTCGACAAAAGCCACGTGGCTCTTGTGTCATTTTTTTAGCTCGTTCTTCAATAATAAATAAGTCTATTTGTCGTTGCTTATAGCGCGCAGTATGTAAGGACAACGCCGCCCGCAATGTCAAGACGATCCAACGGAACGAAATTTCGGTCCGTTCCTTATTTTACTCCCCCCTCCCCCTTCGGGGCATTCGTTCCGTTCGTCGACGATCGGCGATGCGGCTTCGAAAATCCGGATTAATTCTCGCCGTTTTCGTTCACGCCAAAGCGCTATGATAAACGTCGCAATCGATTGACAATCGACGATCGATAATCGAAATAATCGAACGCCGTGAAATGTATTTCGGGGATCGGCATTAGATAAAGCGAAGAGGAACGCGCGGTGGCGCAGATGTGATCGACTCGCGCGCGCGCGCGGAGGGGGGGAAAATAGGTCATTATTAACAAAGTTGTGTGTGTCCCACTCCGCGCGGCTGCGGTGTCGCACTTGGCGCGAATCGTAGACAGAAGCAAACTATAACACACGTATGCGTCCGTGCAGCGCGATAGATTATAAGAATCTAAATACATGGAGACTTTTAGTTGGGCCACGTATACGAGTTTCCGCGGGTCTCGGACAATTTTATTATATATACACACTGGATATAGCATCGGGCCGCGGTTATTATCTAGATAACGCGGTAAGGCAGCGCGAGAGGAAGACGATCGACGCGAACCTTTTTGCATTTTTCATCGGCCGTAGAAAGGCAGCCGCGAGAAAGCGACAGATGCAACTTTCCGAGGATCAAACTTCGACATCGCGATGCGACCGCGGGGTACCGGAAATTTTGTCCACTTCGACGAATCCCAACGAAACAACAACCTTGCTTTTCTCTCGTTTCCCCCCTCTACCCCACCCCACCTCGCCCTTCCGTCAGACCCAAACTCTTCGCCCCGCGCGCTATTCGACGTTTCTCGGAAAAACGCGCAGTTAACTGTTACGTGACTTTTTTCCCCCCCACCCCTCTTTCTCTCTTTTGCGCCCGTGCGCGTAAAAAGAGATGAAAGTTTTTTGTTTGTTAGTTTCGTATCGATTGTTGTTGTTTGGTCATCGCGTTTTAAATGCATTGAGGAAGTAAGTTTTCCGATTTGCATTAAAGACACGATTTTTGTATATCATTATATGACCGTTATGAAATAAGATAAATTATCAAATATCGCATTAGATATCATAAAAATAGAATTGATGTTTTGTTCAATCATCCGTTAAAATGAGTTATGACCGATATAAAAATAGAACAATTAAATAGCCAAAAAAAAAAAACAAGATAATATATAATATTTGTATATATAGTTTATATATGTGTTTGTATATATAGTTTATATATTTGTATATATGTTTATGTATAGTTTAATTAATTTCAATTAAATCTAATCAATTATTTTATAACGACCATAAACATTGAGGTTATGTTCGAAGTCCGATGTCGCGGAGTTAGCCTTTAATTTAAGATACTAATAATTATTTTGTATAATAATGACGAGAGAGCCATTCTTTAATACCGGGAGAAAAATATTAATGTCTGTAAAAACATAATCATGGTCATTATATAAGGATTCCGTTTATATAAGAAAGATTTAAAAACATTTACTAAAGGAAATTTTTAATTATTTAATTAACCTTGGCCCTTGATAAAAAAATTGAATCTTAATTTGCGGAGTAAGCGCGGGAAACCGTGCAAGGGTTGTACCAATTTGGTAGAAAATTAGCATGAAATTTCGTTTCCATTCGGGGAAGGAAATTGTTGATGACTCGTTTTTTGTTTTGTACGCGTCAGGGACGAGTATTAAGAGACCGGCGGGGAAGGGGAAGGGGATGACTTATGGGTGGTTATGGGTGGCTAGTCCAAGGTTGTCAGGGTTACAGCTCTCGAAACACAGTAACCAAGCGCCATCTTTGCTTAGCTCTCTCGCGTCGAGCGTGGGTGTATCCCCAGCTTTCCAAGCGAGAGGAGAAAGAAAGGAGAGAATGAGCGAGCTGCGGACAGTCGCTAGAGAGAGACCGAGATATATGGTTGTTGGGGGGGGGGGGAGGGTGAGGGGAAGAGCTCGACGAAGATGAACTGAGCGGTTCTAAGGTTGCGCGACAAAGACAACGCGACGCTCGACTGCGGCGAGACGGAGAGAGACAAAGCGAAAGAGAGAGAGAGGGAATGCGCGCGCGTGTGCGTGTGTCCGTGGGAGAGAGAGAAGGAGAAAGAACACGGAGCTGGCGTGATTGGTAGCGGAAGCTGATTGGCTGTGGGCGTCGGACTCGCAAACTGGCTACGATTTCAAGACAAAGAGAGAAAAGATATAACATCAAAGCCACCGAGATGCCGACCTCGGACCAATGGGGGCGCTGTGGTACGCCTCTGGGTATTCCCACATTTCGATCGTATCGCAGCATCTTTGCTTACTGTTACACATTATAAAGAAAATTGTTGGGGAAATTTATAATCTCCCCTTGTAATTTGAGGACAAAGGGATAAGGTTATTTAGAAAAGTATAATTAAAGGTCATAAAATGTAGTCACCAAAGAAGTAAGTAATATGATTGTTCCCTTTATTTATATGAATTTATGAATACGTTTAGAATAACAATTAGTACAAATATTAAATAAACAATCGATGAAACATAATTAGATTTTATTAATCTTAATGACAGATTTTTGGGTGTACAATTCTTTGTGTTGTTGTCCATCATGTAATCAACGTACAAAAGAAAGGTGACAGTTGGTTGGGATTATTGTGTTCTATGACAATGTTAGGATTAACATCTATATTTGTCCCATGAAAAGCAGTTAAAAACAATACTTTTTTTTATCAAAAGAAAATTTATGAACATTCTTATAATAAATTATAAAAAAATACTATAATAAAGCATTTATTCCAATAAATCTGTAAAAATTCCATTAAATTTAAAGTAAAAAGTACTTTATTTTAGCATTTATTTCATATTTTATTATAAGTATGTTGATAAATTATCTTCTGTGGTTGGAATCCAATTTTGTATGGTAAAATTAACTGTTTATTTTTTTGCGTGTAGTAACAATTAACTGGACACTTCGATTATAGATTGAGAAAAATATGACAGGTAATATTATTGTTTTTAACTTTGCTTCAAAAACACATCAGTTTCTCAGAAAAAAAAAACTTCTATTTTAAGTGTTAACACATTTAAAACTGATGTCTTTGCTTTTAAAATCAGCGATATTTATTAAACCATCGACGTGTCACTGAAACAAAGTTAAAAGCAATAAAATTTGTCGTCACATTTGTCTCACTTGTAATATGCAATAATTATCTTCTAAATATAAGATATTAAAAGAAATTGTATTTTTCATTCAAAACATTCTTTTGAATTTGAAAGTATCATTCTAAGGAAATGACTTATAATGTTGTAATAATGATCACAGGATGTAAATAGGAATCAGTGATAATATTAGAATATTTCTGATAAGCAATGTTTCCTGTATCATTAAAAAGTACGAGAACAAATATGTCAATGAGAAAATTAATGTGTTTTATATAAATTGCACTTTAGTTGCAAGCTTAAAATTATTGAAAAAACAAAATATCGTTGATAGTAGATCAGTTGGAAAATAGAATCAGATCATGACCTCGTTTAAAGTAACAATTTGACCCCGTTAATGAAAACAAAACTTTGTTCATTTGCAAACCAAATGTCCTAATTACGTAACACAATTGTCATACATTATTAAAGTTGATTAAATTATTATTGATACTGTAAGTTCACTTTTACCCCATTGCACGCATTAAATTGTTCTTTCACCAATCTATTTTATAATGCAAAAATATTATTCAACATCTTGCTTCTGCTTTCTTTAAAAAGTGGTATTGTCTAAATATAAAAATGATTAATTTTCTTAGTAAATATTATGTTAATTTTATTAAAATAGACAAATAATTTGCTTTGTTCACTTTAACTTTATTTCTTCTATTAATGACATTATATATACATTACATCATGTTGTATATTGACCAATTGAATACTTCAAAAATTAATTCCATTTAATAATATCATATTAATTTCATATTGTTAAATGCGACTTTTTAATATACCACAGTTCTTATAATTAGTAATTGAAAAAGTGATACCCTTTACCAGACTGTTTGGAGAGAAATAAACGTGAAAAGCTTGGAAATTATCGCTTTAATTGGAATACATGATGGACAATGTTGCAAAAAGTACAATAAAAAGTCATACAAGGTATTCAGAAATTTGTAAGAATAAAGTGAACAATCATAACATTGACACCTATTGTGAGTAAATTTTATATACCTTTATTTTACTTTTGTAGATTTGTCTCTTAAACTCTCAAAATACAAAAGAAACTTATAATTGTTTCAAAATATTTTCTCTCAGTGCCGAATGCCAGAAACAATAGTTACTTTTACTATTAACTTTTCCCAGTGTAAGCATCAAAATATTGATTCGTAATAAAACTTTAAACGTTACACATCGGAAGCAACATTTCAAGGTTATTACACTTTCTTTACTTATGTCAATATATAAATATTTAGTAGTCTCCGCAAATCACTCGATTGAGACAAAATTCTTCACGTTTATCCAATAGTTAATTCGCAATATAAAACCAGACGATATTTCGCACCGAAAACAAATCTAAATACCAGATACGTTCAACAATAGAAACGTCAGATTGGGCCGAAAGATTTTTCTCAGGCGATCAACCGCACGAAATTCGCCGTCGAGATTAACTCGAAAAAAAAGGATGCAAACGACATCGCGGAACGGGACGCGAACGTATGATAATTCGATCCTCGGAATAAAGTGTCCAAAGTGGCGACGATAAAGCACATTTTTCTCACAAGCTCCCCTGACGTTGCGGCCCGTCGTCGGGTCGGACGGACAATTTTGAACAATTGACATTCGCCTCACGTTCGACAGCTCACGACTCGCGCGTTCCGTCTCCTCGGTGGAATTTATTTTCCCGTTATGCAAATCGGACCGCGTTATTCTTCGGCCTGACCGCGGCGGGGACCCGGCTCCATAATCATTGGGTCAGTCGTCGTAAACAACCTCCGCAATCGTGATAAATTCACGTCGAAATATCTTGGCGCCGAGAGCAAAACGACCAAGTAAAGTTCAGTCCTTTTCAGACATTTCGCCTCTTTTTTGTTATTGCGTCTTACTCGTCATAACGACGAACCGATGATTATTAGATTTAATTCAACCTGGTCTGCTGTCTTCCCTCTGAAATAACTTTTATCGCATCCTTCAGCCAATCAATGTTATAGCATCGAATATTCAAGTGTTCCCGATGCCAAACCGCGACCACATGTTATGGAGAAGAGGAAAAAATAATAGAAGTCAATCGTAGAATTAATGAATAATAATAGCCAAAGATGTATCACCTATCTTTAATACAGTCAGATCGATAAAACAATGCTGCGCATGTAACTTCCCATCGCAGATAAGGACGGCTCGTGAAAAGTTATTACACATTGTATCGAGGAAAACAAAGTGTTCCACCGAGAAATTTATAAATGGCCGCTAATAATGGCAATTAAATCCGAAATGTCAAATTATCCAGGTTGGATCTGAGGTTTTACAGCGCCAAAGGGAGGTTGACACGAAATATTATTCCTGATATTGTCAAAAAGCCTCGGAAGAAAACGTTGGGCGCACTGAATAATAATCTAATTTGTGTCGTACAGTGATGTAACTTGACTAGAAATGCTGTTAGATAAATCTCCGGGCAATGTTGCGTAAGCGCCATCGGTGTGCCACCATGCGCCGTACTAAAATGAGACTGGCAAGCGCGGCGAAATTTACCGATCCAGAATGTTTCGCCAAGAAAACATTATCTCCGACTGATTAAATTCGCACGCCGACTTCCGCACGCTTCGTGGCAACATTTGAATAACACGTCGGCGGTGCGCCTTTTGCCTCGCCTTTGGACGCGGCTCTGGTTTCGCGTCTCTCACCGTAAGCTCAATTAATGTCACGCAACTGACACAGATGCGCGCACCTACGTTTATCCCAACGAAAGTATTTGTTTGTAAAGCCTTCTCAAGACCGCTATCAGAGGTAAATAGAGTATTTTTTTTTTCTTTTTCTTCTTTTTTTTAAGAAGAACGCAAACTACTGCCGATCGAATTACATTAATCCGGAAAAGTTGCGGTCATCGATTGAACTTAATTCGCGCACGTGTGCAAGATTCCGCGGCTAATCTTTTAGACTCGCAATTCGATCATAATTCAATTCTTACTTTATTGATCTCTGGTAGTCGGAAGTATCTGTCCACACGTTGGTATGTGACTGATGTTCAAAACAGTGTTCTGTTTCTAAAAAAACAGTTATACTAGAGTGAGAAACATGGTTTGCAATTCCCAGCTATTTAAGTATAATTGTATAATTATATCCATTTAAGATACGTTTATGATAAAGCTTCAAATAGTCTGCTCGGGTGTTTGTACACTGAGAAATAAAGTTATATTTAAAATTGCTATATATGAAGAAAACCTGTACTGTCGAAGCAACATGCTAATTAGTGTTGGTGTAACAATGTTATAATGTTAATATTGTCCCAGCATTATGAATTCGTAATATAACTTTCTTTCTCGGTGTATTCTTATCAGAGTCGTGCGTATACCTATGGAAATTCTAGGTATACAGTTGTACATGAAGTTAGATATTAACCTGAAGTTAGATATTAACCCGAAGTTAGCCATTGATCTGAAGTTAGCCATTAGCCTGAAGTTAGATATTAACCTGAAGTTAGCTATAACCCCGAAGTCAGCCATTAATCTGAAGTTAGCCATTAACCTGAAGTTAGCCATTAACCCGAAGTTAGTAACTTCTGTTCCAGACGTGTATATATATTTTTTTATTTATTTATTTTTTTCAACGTTGCATAATATCGATAGCAATGTTGCTTGTAATGCAGTTCTCGTATTGCTATTTCCGATAACGGCCTCGTACATCATTTGATTCCTCGTATCGTTTCGAGTGTGCCATCTTATCGCGTTGATTCCTCGTGATTCATCCAAGCATCGATTCTTTCTGGTTGGTTCAAAGGTTTTATTCCGTCGTTAATCCGCGCAGATGCCGCCAGTGTCTCCGATCGACTCTTCCCCAGGAATGCATTATCCCCCGGTAGAAAACACGTTTATTATGCAAAATTGTGCGTTTCGTGTCGAACATCACGGAGAATTACATCATTTCACGGTTACTAATCGCACGTAATGCTTTCCTCGGATTCTGCGGCTCGTGTTGCAACGACGTTAAGCGCGTCGTTACTTTCGCACGCGTTATTCGTTTGTAATTATCGTTGGAAATACTAGGAAAGCAATTTTATTGTAAACTTAACATGGGTGAAAGGGACGAGTTATACAATTTTTGAAAACCAACGTAGAAAGGCCGCTTTTTCGTTTCAGCTTCGTTCGAGATGTCCTAAAACCGTGAAACGCGAGACAATTCCACGCTATAATAAATGTTAGACCAAATAATGATCATACTAATAATTTAATTAATTAAAACATTGATAGATTTTGGCTGTGTTGAATTAAAAAGTGATAATACAATGCGTGGCTTGTGATTAGGTGTTATATAAATGCGAGAGAAAAAAGTAATGCCTGATTTTTCTTATTTTTTTCAGCAGCGACAGATGTGCGTATAGACAAGCATACCAATGAGGCGCTGAATCCTGCTCTGTCAATGGTGAGTAA
Organism: Leptoteleia sp. ZL-2020; assembly: GCA_022817305.1. NCBI lineage: Eukaryota > Metazoa > Arthropoda > Insecta > Hymenoptera > Scelionidae > Leptoteleia > Leptoteleia sp. ZL-2020. The sequence continues at coordinate 12,243 of JABFPN010003148.1, forward strand.
CAAGCATTAGCTGTCAACCTTGAAATAACGAGATAACTTCAGCACGTCCGAGAAATCCTTTTTAAGATAAAGCATAGATTACGATTTTTCTTCGGCCGATCAAGTTCAAACGCCACGCTCTATCAAGACTTATCTTTGATAAATAAGAAATTTCAACAAACAATAGCTCTTGTTCGTTGTCGAACGCCGCGTTATAATTGTTCTTTATTTCGCAGATAACTGGACACGAAGCTGCTCGTCAATTTTGTAAGCTGATCCAGCCAACAATCGGGGACCTCTCGGAACATCTGCATTTCTCAGTATTGAAAGGCAAAGAGGTTCAAGAAAATGAATACGCCTGCAATTTGTGCGGGAAACTGTTGAGCTCCGCCAGTTCTTTGGACCGGCATACATTGACGCATTCTGGGCAACGTCCTTATAAATGTGACCATTGTGACATGTCCTTCACAACAAATGGCAATATGAACCGACACGTCAGAAAGAGTCACAAAACCGATTCCCCCAATAGCGTCAGCGACTCCGAGGAAGCGAGCGATGACTCTGGGAATTCGGTGCGTAGAAATCATTTGGAAGAGGAGTACAATAATAATGAGATATCAAAGTCCATCACCGTGAATTTCGGTAAGCGCAAGATCTTGGGCTACGCTGCGGATGAGATCGAGGACGACGTGAAGTATAAAAAGAAGCGCAGTGTAATGGACAACGAAAATGAACATTCCGCCGATGGTGTTTACAGGTGCCACGTTTGCAATATCGAGTGCACGAAGGGGTCCTACTTAGAGGAGCACATAAAGAAGCATCCCAAGTGCAAAAATTGCAAAAGATTCTTCTTGAACGACGTGAAACTTCAAAAACATCAAGATACGTGTCAGTCGGGTAAAAAGAGTGAATCCAAAGATGGAAGTGTGGATGGTTTTGGGGACATCGTGTTTACCGATTTCTCAACTAAGAAGTTTCCCGCAATTGCTAGGAGCATGTGCGAGGAAAAGCTTCACCGTCCACTCTCCAAAGAAGCGACTACTTACCAATGCTACAAATGCAATCGTGCCTTCCCTTGCGAATCTGCATTGTTGCCGCACGTAAGGGACTGCGGAGTGTCGATGGGGGAATCACAGCAGCCCGAAGAAGAATTGTCAAACACCACCGAATTTTTCCACGGTCTTCATCTTCAAAACAAAGCAGCTCTGGCCGAATCCAAAGAGGGCGGCAAGGATTTGGCAGACATTCCGTCAATTCTGTCCGTGACCTCTGGATCAATATTTCACAATTTGGCTAGATCTGAAGCCAGTACACCGGAACTCTGTCACAGGAGAAACGGTCAAAATGCAGGTTCGACTTGTTCATCTGAAGCGCCATCATCGGATCATCACGAAGAGGAAGCCCAAGATGACTTCGCTTACAAGTTTAGAAAAATGAAAATGAAAGGCGAATTTCCATGCAAATTATGTTCGATGGTATTTCCAAATCTCCGCGCTTTGAAAGGTCACAATCGAGCACACATGAATATCAACCCGGGGCAAGTTTATTCTTGCAATCTGTGTTCATTTACTAGCATGGACAAACAAACGTTACTTAAACACATGCGGACTCATAATGGCGATCGACCATTTGAATGCAAAGAGTGCCATTATGCATTTACCACGAAAGCGAATTGTGAACGACATGTTCGGAATCGACACAAAAAGTCGGATAAGCGAGAAATTCAAAGCTTAATCCATAACCATCCAATTGAAGAGTCTCCGGTAGAAAGTGTTAACGACAAGGTTCGCGAAGAAGTAAAGAAAACTCCAAAATATGTCAGTGAACGGAATGAACCATTTCGTCAAACTTCGCAGATTCACTTGCAGCCACAGTCCCATTACCATCACGTCAGTCCAATTGAACCTAAATCAATTCTGTTGACTCCAGAAGCATTAAAACAACCGATACCTGCTTTGTACGATATATCAATAATGAATCCATTCGAAAAGTCGAATTTGTTTATGCAAGGTCAATATCCTCCACGAACAGAACCCCCCTTTAGAGGAACGGAAGAACTGGATCAACCGCAAAATTTATCCGTTAAATCCGAAGGTGCTAGAAGTGAAGACGGGCGCGAATCTGGATGTTCAAGGATTAATTCACCTCTAGTCAATGAAGCCAATACCTTAGCACACCAAAGAAACGAAGCTAGTCCATCGGACCCGTCTCACAACAACTCAATCAATGATGACGGACCTTTAGATCTGTCGATGGACGTATTAGATTTGAGTAAAAAATCATCCGACAAGAAGACAATTGTGAATGGTACACACGAAACAAGCACTAAAGATAACGATAATAGCTTAACCAAAGATACTGAAAACAATAACTCTTACCTCAACCTCAACCAATTATTTTATAGTCAAGCTCTACTTTCCGAGGCAACAAATTCTAACCTCCAAAATTTATACAACAAGGAGTATATGATTCGCATGCATATGAACAATACTCCAATGTTCCATCCCTTCCTATTAAATCAACACTTCTTAAATGAATATCCATTGAAAGATGTAATGCAACAAAAAGATCTTGTTAGAGGGCTCCAAACAAGCGGTGGTAATTTGGTTCAATCAGCTATGGGTAATCCTGCTTTTCAGCAATCTCCATCTCTACCCATCGGTTCGTATTCAGTAAAATCTGAACATCCAAATAATTATAAGCCAACTTCAAATTCGCAAAGTGTGACTCCCGTTCCTACCTCTCATGATAGCATGATAACAAATACTACATCACCTTCGTCGTCTAATACTGTCAGAATGGTCTTAAAAAATGGCCACTTGATGCCGAAACAAAAACAAAGAAGGTATAGAACTGAAAGACCTCATGTTTGTCATATTTGCTCAGCTAAGTTCACGTTGCGTAGTAACATGGACAGACATGTAAAACAACAACATCCATCAGTTTGGAAAAAACGACCACGTAATTCACGATCCAACAGAGGTCGCCCACCTTCCAGTCCGCGAAAAATGAATATTCGGGTTCGCAGATCTGAAACGGCGTATGATGATTTTTACGAAGATATGGACCAATCAATAGAACAAGAGAATAATAAACACGCAATATCGAGTCAAGTAAAATACGCAATTTTGGCTCAGCAGCAAAAGAATTGCAAAAATGAACCAAACGATTCTGAAGAGGAACTTATTATTGATGAGGAACCTAACGATAAAGAATTTGTAATAAAGGCGGTCTGTGGAACTGGCTTGTTGAAAAAATCTCTCCAGTCTGGAGAAAGATCATCGGAATTCAAACAAGATGATATGTATGACCAGCCAAAAGAAAACATCAATAATATAAGTGATGAGTACGACCAATTTGGAAATCCTCTTCCTGGAACTTCCGGGACAAAAGATATGGCCAGTTCAATATTAACTGTCAGCAGAGACACAAAAGTAGTCAGCAAGCTAGGAGATAGAGAAACTGAAAATACAGCTATTGATTTAGCCAGTGTTTCTGATATTGTGGACAATGCTACTCAACAACAGTATCAACAATTTCAACCTCACTATATGAGTGAAGAGGAGGGCTTAGTTGCTTCTACAAGTGACGGAAACAACTCTTGCAGTGATGACAAATCTCTTCCAGATTCCGTTAACTCTGCCAGTTCTAAGCAGTCTAACTTGTCTATCAAAAAGAAAACTATTAAGAAAAAGAAATTGATAAAGAAGAAATCTGCTTATTCCACTGCGCCTAATCGAGTGATCTGTTCATATTGTAACAGACAATTTCCATGGACATCATCTCTGAGACGTCATATTCTGACTCACACTGGACAAAAACCTTTTCGATGCAAGTACTGCGGCCTTCTTTTTACAACAAAATCAAACTGCGATCGCCATTTGATTAGAAAACATCCAGATGAGGGATTAAATACTCCAGAAACCCAAGAACCTTTAACCACAAATATTAATAACAGTGGAAATAATAATAATCCTTCCATTCTCAACAACAACAGTGCTTTTGCTATGAGAAATGTTCCTGAAAGGCCTTATAAATGTAATTATTGTCCAAGCTCAACGTTTTCAACGTTAGGAAATCTGAAGAAACACCAGCAATCAAAGCATCCTCAACAAAGAAAATCAAGGTTAGTAAGCAGTTTTTGTAATGACTCGGGTATCTAATAATGCCTTCATTTATATTTAAATATTGTGAACATATATAAATGTTTTACTAACTTAAGATATGTTCGACCTTGGCGTCGACATTGTAGATATGCTCGAAATTATTATATTTAAATTATTTACATGTAATTTTATTTTTCAAGCAGATCAACTACTCCGTTAAGTGATCAACCAAATAGTCCGCAGGATCAAATGGTAAAACAAGAAGACCACAGTGAATATGAAAGTTCCTCGACTACTTCGGACAACCCTGAAAACATAACAGCTAATTCTAACCCTGAGCTGTCTGTTTCTAAATTGATTGAAGATTCGTCCAATAGCAATGCGAGATCTAAGAGGTCTCCCAGGTCACCCAGGTCTTCACCAAACCCATCTGAAACTCCTTTCAAGTGCCATCTTTGTGATAGTGGATTTGCTGTTAGAGATGATTGTTTGAATCATCTCAGTGTTTACCATACTCCACAATTCGAAGAATTAATTCGTAAAACATCTTTCGATGAAGAAGCTCGTCAACGATCAGGAAGTGAAAACGAAGAGAAAAGATCAAGGCCTGATTACAGTCATAGAAAGGTAAGAAGAAATTACTCTTATTTTACGAAAAAAATTGTGGGAAACACGAGACTCGCGGAGAATAAAATAAAACTAACGAGCTGCTTGTTGATTACCTACTTTGTTTCTCACTTAAATTTGTCTCGATTGGACTGCTCGACTGTTTCTGACTAAGTGTGTTTCTTAGAAAGTCAATACACTACAAGATCAACAATTTAATCATCCATTTTTAATTATTATTTATCTTTTATGATAATTTAATGATAATTAAAATATGAATTTTAAGCAAATATATTTTTTATCATTTTTAGGTGAAATGTGCATTCTGCTTGAGACCTTTCTGGTCCGCAGAAGATCTTCGACGTCATATGCGTACACATACCGGTGAAAGGCCATTTACCTGCGATGTATGTGGACGAAAATTCACTTTAAAACATAGCATGCTTCGGCATAGAAAGAAGCACAGTACTAAACATATTGAAAAAGCTAATATGAAGAAAGCCTTAGCTGAAAGTAATGAAGCAGGACCAAGCCAACTGTCAGTTATTGCACCAAGAAGTCATCAACAGTTATCCATGTCTACGATATTCGACAATTCAGGATCATCAAGAGTCCAAGATCGAATGTCATTGCCAACAGTGACATCAGTAGCAACTGGTGATGCAGCTCCAAGCAGTTTAGTAACTTTCAGTCGGTATGAGCAGCTCAGTAAACTTACTGGTAGAATGGAGAACGTTAATTCTGATAATGATCCAAACGAAAGTGCAGACGCAGCGGATAATAATGACAATGACTTAATTTCCAACTTGTTAGGAATTAGAGATAAAAGCATTATTGACAAAGTACTTCAAGCCACACCAGATGACGCTGCTAAACTTTTAGGTGTTAAGGACAACCAGGAGTAAATTTTTGTTATCAAATCTTTGTGGTAACCCGGGATCCGAGTAATTTTCTTTTCTTTCAAACCTTATCACTTATAATTCAAACTCGTGTTGCAATCTGTTTTTTTTTTTTTATATTTAAATTGCTCATAATGTTGAATATGAGAAATGAAGCGGATAAAACAGTTTTACTCATATTTATATATTAAATATTTTAATATACGTATTAAAAAGCAGGGACAGAGTATACATTGTTACTTTTACTATCTATAATAAATGTAACATGTAAACAAACATTGTCCCTGATTTGTGGTACAGTATAACAGTTTTTATTTTCACTTTTTCTTCAGTATACATATCTATTGCTGCAAGAACTCGCATAATTTTTTCGAGTTACGCTTTTCACGATCGTGCCTTTATATCGTTATATCAAATATATCATTACCAAAAATGGTTTATTTTGGTTAAATATTATTTTGAACAGTTCATTGCGCTACTCAAGAATAATACACTTCATTCATCTTCGTTACAAAATACGTTAAAGTGAAATATCAGAGCTGTCTTTTTATTTATAATTGTTTAAACGACAAAATTTAAAAAATTATAAATAAAAAGACACCAACTCTGTGAATACAGCATTGATATTTCACCTTAATAAAATTTGACATTATATAAAACTTTAAACAAAGAATATTCAAATTAAATCATTTTTTGTATTCAAAAAATTATTACAATGATTTTTTATTTCAAAAATGTTACTTAACATTTAGAATAATAATAAATTTTTATTAAAACTGGTAAATTTAAATTAAATGGATTCAAGGAAATATTTCAAATGTAAATGATTTACTTTTGATTATATTCTAATTTACTATGTTTAGTTATTTTGGCACAAAACAACATTTAAGGCAAACTTGTTGTATAATGCGATTTTTGTATCTATAAATCGAAATATATCTAAAGATATTTCCAAACACTCAACGTTATAATGAATAACTTACAAAAACGAAAATAAAACTAAAAAGCAAATATCTTCGTATGTTTGTAACTTTAACTTTTATTATAACTTTGAGTGAACAAAAAATTAAAAAAAAATTAAAAGAAAATCCCTATAAACACACCCTAGTAAAAATCAAACATATATGTTCATATAGGGATTAAGAAAAAACATATATGGTCATATATGAATTAAGAAAAAACAAATATGTTCATATATGGATTTTTTTTCGTAATCCATATATGAACATATATGTTTTTTCTTAATCCATATATGACCATATATGTTTTTTTCGTAATCCATATATGAACATATATGTTTTTCTTAATACATATATGACCATATATGTTTTTTCTTAATC
>JABFPN010003149.1:0-19169 GCA_022817305.1 Leptoteleia sp. ZL-2020
GGAGAGCGGCGTATGGCGCGGTGTGGCCTGCCGTATGAACAAAGGAGAATGGAGTATGGCGCTGTGTGGCCAACCGTGTGGACGAGGGAGCAAGGCGTATGGCGCGACGTGGCCTGCCTTGTGGACGAGGGAGAGAGGAGTATGGCGCTGAGTGGCCAACGGAGAGGAGTAAGGAGGGTGGCGTATGGCGCGACGTGGCCTGCCGGGAATAGGAAGGAAAGAGGCTTGTGGCGCAGAGTGGCCAGCCGGGGTGAGCGTCCACGTAGACGAGCCTGGCCTCGTCTAGTGGAGAAGGCAAGAAGAGCAAAGTGGAGGACGTTAAGTACAAGCAGCTACTGCGTCCTCGACCGTACTTGTCTTGTGTCGAACTGAACTGTTCAATGCATGCAAAGTGCGTGCATTTTATACTTTAGGATGGGGGTGAGAGGGCGACGGGGAGAGAGCGAGGTGGTCAGATTAGATTCCTAAGATGAGTTTTTCTGCTGAGCGGTTATCTGCAATTCGGCACAAACAACTTTTTGCTGCTATGGCAGATAGCAGTTTTTGCCGCTGTAGATATCTATTACAAATCTCTAACAATCTGTGTTTTAACCAAGAATTATTCTATTTTACTTTTTAGTTTTTATTAATTATAAATGTCATGTATGCGACAAAATAATTTCTTGGGCATACATGTTAGTAATGCACTTAATACTGATGTGCGACTCGCTTTCAATGACGAACTTTTGGAACATATTAGCAGCAGAAGTGCATATGAAAGTTGGTACACCAACTTATACCGAAATTTTAAGAGCTGGAATGATGCGTTTGAGGGAAGAAAGTGATACATCAGCGCCACCAGAGCATACAAGTAATAGAATGGACATGCCGAACACAACTAATGTAACAAATGCAAATGATAATAGTAGGAACGATATTAACGAGGATAATAATAGTGTGCATGATCCCGAATTTATGGAAAATGAAGCGACCAAAGTAGGAAAACTATCTGATGGTAGATACCAGTGTAGAATTTGTTTAAACAAATACACACGAAAACATGGATTAAAAATTCACTTTCGGTTAGTGTGAAGATATACTTACATAATTATAGCCGTAAAATTACTTAAATATATTTACAGTTAATGTTTAACTTGAAGTAGTAGTTATTGAAAAGTTAAACAAAAAAAATATTTTTTCTAATTTTTGATAGTTATTCTAATTCACATTTTTCATTTATAGAACACACACTGGATATAAACCATTAAAATGCAAAGTGTGCAACAAAGCTTTCGGAGATCCCAGCAACTTAAATAAACATGTTCGTTCTCATAAACCATAGGAAGATTAAAAATATACATAGGAAATATAATGAATTCGGTAATATAATTTAGAAAGATGCAGGAAGACGGATGTCCCAATAATACTAGTAGAGCTATATTTTTGATACTTGTTCGGAAGACTTCACATCCTCCCCGCCCTCCACCAACATTTGTATATATATGTTCAGTATTTTCTATGTACACGAATAATAATTTGTAGATATTTTTATGTACGTCCAATATGTATTATATAATAAAAATGTCACTGGTATTGAACGTGTTTATTAATTGATTATTAAAGAACCCATTAATAACATCAATTCAAATTATAAAATTAATAATTTATTCTTTTTGTAGCATAACTTTGTGTATGTATATATATATATATATATAATATGCATGAAATTTCAGAAATTTGCCGATATGCATAAAATGCGCGCTGTACCATAAATTTTCAAACACCAAAGTTTAATTGCAAATATTTATTTGACTACATTTTCAGTTTACCAAATCGCTTAAATAATTTGAATGACAACTTTTATTATATTAAATCGTCCTACGAATATTCAAAATTTTTTTGCAAATACTTTTCCAGTGAAAACACAAGTGAATTTACTTTAATCTAACAGAAGCTACAAAATTCGTCTATATTTAAACTTAAAATTCCCTCGCCGAACAGCAACATAGAGATATAAAAGTTTTAAAAAAATCTCCACGACTCAGTTGCGAAAAGCCTTTTCGTCACATTCCTCTCTCGTCGCATTTTCTCTTAAAAAACGAATCGTTTTTATAAACTTTACGATTGTCAATATCAATATCACCCCGAACTTTATTTTCAGCCCGCAAAACAACTTATTTACGCCACCTCGCACGTCCCTCGGCCTTTTATTATTTATTCGACGTTGCGCGAATTTCGTGCAGTATTAAGCAATCCCGATCATTAATTCGGCAACGTAACGGCCATAAATTTGCTTTACAATAAAGCTCCGCCGCTTTATCAAAAGAATTAGATCGCGTCCGCTAATTTAACGTAGCCGACCCACTGATTCGGACGCTTTAGAAGTTGGAAAATGCGCGACGCTTTTCGTGACGTTTGACATAACTTTTTTAAGAGTAACGGAATAATGAATTGGCGCACGCGTGCAGATCGGGGTATATTAATCTTTGGCGCAACCCGCGCTACGGGGCTTAATATTCACGGCGCACGTGTCACATGTCTGGCATCGTATCGTTTGATATAAACTTTCTTATCCAAAATACATTACGCCAAGGTGGATGCAAAGTTTCTTACCTTGCCGATACGATTATATTTCGCGCGAACAATGCGCCTTTTTCGGTCAAATGGATCGTTTGTTCTCGCATGATTGAATGCACGGTGTAGTTTTATTCTAAAAAAATATAGGAGAGATGAATCGCGTTGTCGATTCGTTTTTGCGCGGAATTAAACACTGAAAGAAATTTATTACTAGTTGCTACTACATTTTATAATAACACAGGAATATGTGCGTAATTATAGTATTCTTTATAATTTGAAGAAGAAAAAAAATAGTATTTTTGTAACTACACACTGAGAAAAAAGTTGAGATAAAAATTATTATACTAAATGTAAGAATGGGGACAAATTACAATTCTTGTGATATTTAAAATACATTTTAAAAGAGATTATCAGTATTGTACAAGTTGTTATGGTACAGTATAATAAAAATGTTCATTTTTCTTATAACCTCTTTTAAACTGTGTATTAACTAAGACAAGAACATGTCATTTGTCCCTCTTTTTACATTTAGTATAATAATTTTTATCCCAATTTTTTTCTCAGTGCACTCAGAAAAAAAATATGCTTGCGTTAAGACACCTGTACAAAGAAAATGTTCTTATTAAAACTAACAGAAAATCTATTAAAAATAAGAATATTCAGTTATCATCTGTTGAATATTCTTAAACTAAAAATATTTTATTCTTTTCTCTAAAACAAATCCATTTAATATAAATGGAAACAATTCTTTATATAAATATACGTTTTCTAAGAATAATTTATTCTTATTATAAATAGAATTTCCCTTTGTCCATATAATGAATGGAAATCCTATTTAATATAAGAATGTTCATGTACTCTTAAATAAACATTTTTGGGAGTATACGTTATAAAAAATTCTATATTATATCTTAAGAAATATTAAAAAGTACACATATCCCATATTTATTATAAAATGTCGTAGCAATTACTAATAAAGTTCTCTCTATGTAACATTAAATTATACTGTAATAAGTATCCGGAGAGTGGTGAAATCAGTTGATGCATTGTCACTGATTATTGCTGCGGATCAAGATATTATTATTGCATTGTGAAAAGGAAATTCGTAATCTGCAATTAGTTAATGGAATGCTGCTCTGTTTGGTACTTATGAAGCATAATATATGACGATTAATCATGCTTTCCGATTAGTAACGATTCGAACATTTTATTGTGGCTCGCGCTTATTGCGAAGCGTTAACGCGCTCGCGACTTATCTTTAAATTCCTTTCGGATCATCCGAGCAACAAAGAAGGTGACGACGTGAAATAAGAAACGCGAAATACGGCTTGGGAATTATCTTCTTAGCCACAATATGCGTTCGTGTAAAATGAGAGTTATTTCATTTATGGCCGCGATGACGGTGAATTGCAAATATTTCATGGCGGGCATTAAAGTTAAATTAAGGCGGTATTATTTTTCAATGGCTGATTAATCATTTGGTAGGAAAAAATTGCGTTCAAACTGGAAAACTTTGGAGTAACTAAGTTGCAAAAGTTGAAGGCAAAAAAAGTGGAGTTTTGCGCAAATTTCTTTTGTGCATTTTATGCGTTTCAATTGTTTTCCCAAAGTTTGATAATTATAAAAGTAAGGTAAAAAACATATCACTATGTCTGAGGTATCCTTGCGTATTGTAGACTTTGCAAAGAATAAAACATTCGAATGCTTCTTTGTTAAATTCTATTAATTAATAGCATATATTTCTCAATGCCAAGGGAGTATAAAGAAAATGGTAAAATACTTATATCGGACTATTGAGCGCGAGCGAGTTCTTACTTCTCAATAAACCCCAGAGACGTGATATTATTATGAGGAAATGATTTGCCATCTTAAACATAAAGAATACGCAAAGGATATACGGAATTGACTTTAAATTAAAACGGTTGAAGTGGCAATAAAACAAGCTATATCTCAGGCGAAATAATGCGCGCGCCCATTTCGCGGTGGAATTTCGAAAAATCCGAAAAAGCAAAAATGCCCGGCCCGGACGTAAAATACGAGTGGTCCTACGGTCTCGGGGAGTCGTATTTTATGCGACTTTATTTTCTCGTTATTGCTTGACCGATTCGAGTGAACGATTTGGTGATCGCTCGTTGTCTGTCGAAGGAGAATATGCGCTCCCCAGAAAATTCGTATTAGATCGTCGGCTTTGGAACGACTCCAACGAAGTCAGAAGAGTAATAAAGATATGTTTTTTTTTGGCAAGATCGATTCCCTCAATTTCATTACAAACCCATTAGCGTCATACATCATACGCGCGATGCGAGCAGTCGAAGAAAAACACGATTTAGCCATGAAAATATTCACGGCGGAGCGCGACTTCTTTAGCCGCGGCTGTTAAACTTCGAAGGCGGGGGGGGGGGAAAGGAAGAATTAACGAGGCGGCAAAAAGTGCCCCGGTAAACTGCAATCGCAATTTGCATTATAAAGTGAACTGTAAAACACGCGCGGCTAATTTTCCATTTACATTTCCCCTCCCCCTCCCCTTTCCCCGTGGTTTTCCCCTCCCCCGCCGACCGCGATTTTCGATTGAAATGAACTTTAATAAATTTCACATTTTCGCTTGTATTCCGCAAGCATAATGGAACAGTTATTTGAATGCCGCGCGAGAACTTTGTGTGTGTTCAAAATTTATTCAAAATACAACCGGGCGACAGCGAAGTTTGACCGTAAAACGATATCTGTCATTGAGCGGCGCAATAAAAATGAGCGCGTTTTTTGTCCGAGAGAGAATCGCGGAAATTTTAGCTTTTGCAAATGACGCGCAAATACGTCATTCAGTGTTCGATGTTTAAATAACGGGCGAATTATTAATTTTAAATAATAACGATGATAATAATAATAGCGGTTGGAAGTGAATCGAGGAACGCGATATGCTTGCGCTCTCTGTTGTGAACTTTCTGTCGCAGGCAGAATGCGATGACCGCGATAGTATAACTTACAATCATAAACTCGCATGGGAATTGAAAGCACTTCTTTGTCTACATATCTGTTGCTATGTAGTCACATGTTCCGGTTCACTTAGCCCCTTCCCCCTTGGATGTACTCTGACATTTATTTGAGTTTCTTCTAAGTGTGCTCAACATCGTTCCTTTACTTTTATTCTCATTGTTATCTTCCTTATGCCAACAAAAACATTTCACGTGTTTGGACGGGTTCATGCGCGGACAAATGGAGCTTTTCAAAAACAACTTCACCTGACTCCCTTAATTGATTGAAGTGGATGGCATTTAATTTTATTTGATAATACACGTTGACGCTCTCGTTATTGTTGTTGTATTAAATAAATAAATACTGGGGAAACAACATTTTAAGGTCGATAAATTTGCAATAATATGTTCTGGTTGAATTTATTAGATTTGTTTATCTCTCTTACCGGCCGGTTTTGGGAGTTGTCTTCTGAACAACTAGGAAATTGGATTAAGTGTAGTTTTATAAAAGATATAATTCATATAATTGAAATCTCAATAGTCGTTCTCAGATAATAGTATATATTTCAAGATATAAGTACAGGTAGAAAAAAAAGTTTTTATAATGAACCGTTTTGCACGATTTATTTCTATTGAAATGCTGGAACGAATACACTTCTCGAAAGTTATAATAAGCTGTCGAAGATTCTAATGTCCACGTATGTTATCAACTGCTGTCACTACCCTGGTTACAATTTCCGAACAAATCGTCATAGAGAAGGTTACAGTAAGGAATTTTAAAATGTCGCTTACAGCAAGTTAGAATAACGTTTACTAATATAACTTTAAGTATCAGTTATTCTAAAATAATTCTAATCTTCTGCAAGAGACATTTGAACGTTCCTTTCACGTCCATTTCCTATGGGTCTTGATTCAAATAAGAAAATTTTAGAAATGAGGTGGTACTATCGGGACAGAATTTTTTTTAAACCAGACCTCGCATTTTTACGATTCTTCAAGCAGGTCAGACGAAATATTATTATTAATTTGTCTAGAAGGATTTCTTTTCTATTATAAAATTGATAAATCTAGCTACAATAATATAAAATCTAACATTTTTAGAAACAAGCTTAATCTTAATAGCTAATCTGGTAACTCCTACCTAACCGTTGTTCTCAGTACCATACAATATATTAATATCGTTAATATATTTAAATGTACTTATAAAGAAAAGTTCAGTAGAAAAGGTTAAAAGAATCGGAGTCTAGAGATAAGTTCAAAGTTGGTGAGCAGTGTGTCATGATCCCCGGATGGCAGGATCAAGTGGTTTTATTTTGAACTGGTCGAAACCGCAGTGCGAGGGTGATAATGAAGTTTAAGTCAAAACTAACTTAAGTGCTGAGATATGCGTAATTAAACGTTCACAGTTCAAAGGACCGGAAAATCGCAATTAGTCCATTGGATCACAAGCGCGCCTGTCCGGCCATTTACTTTATTGGAAAATGTTGCGCTTGCACCTTGACAAACAGCAGACAGGAATCGTGGCATAATGCTCAAAGCGTATCCGATGTCTGTAGGTCCCCAGAGGAGGTACTGTGACGTATCGTAGTGCCACTGTAGCACTATAATTTTATAGAGTTAAATTACCCCGACAAGTTGCGTCTTCTGATCAAAAAGCTCAAACGTTCTTGCGAAGATGAAGATCATATTCGATTAATGCTTTTGAAGTTTCTAATAGAAGATGTTCACGATAATTCACAAAGTGGTTCGCTCGAAAGATCTTGCGTCGCCGTTATCGGTAATGCCAGCTATTTTATAAATGTTTCCCAGAAATTGTGAATCAATTTTGTATTAGAGTATATTGAAATAGCCGATTAAATGAGCAATCTTATTAATAATGAAAGTTACAAAGGGGCAGTAACAAAAGAAACGCTGGTATCATCATTATTATATGTTGTTACGGAGCTTTAATATTGTACATCGATGTTATAATTCTTGGAATACTTTTATATTATGATTTTTCTTCGTAATGGCAGCGGCAGAATATTTTCCAATTGTTTATTTATATTACTGACGTAAAAATAATATTATTTTATTTGCTTATTTTTGGTCTGCCATTCCATAGTCTAAAATATTAAAGTTTATTATAAAAATGGAGGATGCTTGATAAAAATATTTATCGCATAAAACATGATTGAAAATGTGGTTTTTATAAAGATCTTTTAAAAGAGTAAAATGAATTTTTACGAGCTTCTTCCTAGGTAATAGAAAAAAAAAGTTATAGCATTAAAGTATTAACACAATTCAGTTTGTTCAGAATTTCTTTCGACGAAAATTAAATTTTACTGCTCAATAATAAAGAAATATTTATAATACACTTTTCATATATTTTAAATTATATCTAGACATTAAATGAATGAAACATTTTAATTATGTAGAAATAATTAATTAATTTTTTCTTCTTATAATATTTATAATCAGTATTTAATCAAAATTTTCAAGCATCGAACCGTCAAAGTTCTCGTAACAAAGTTAATACCGGTAGTTACAGCTCATACGTATAACCTGAATTTCAAATGAAACATATCAATTTTTTGTGCTACTAGAATCATACTTTTGGACATTAATTGTAATAAATAATAATAGAAGAAATAATTTTTAACTTTTGCAGCTTTTATTTATTAATAAACGCTGATTTTTCGCTACACTAATTAGCTTTGTTTAACCTTTGACTTATCAAACGAGAATATGCCACAGCTAATTGTATTTATTATCTTGCTAATTTGATTGCTTCCGCTGTGTAAATTTCTTTTAACGTAGAATCCATTTTATTTCAGCTGATCGAACGATACCCAATTGTAAAGTAATTAAAAATCTATCGCTACTGAGTAACCGATGTAAAACGCGTATATTGCGCCAGCAAGTTGCTTTTTAATGGTCGGCGAAATTCAATTACCGCCGAAGTAATATCGCGTGTAACGTTGACAATAAAAGCGGGCAACTTATTAAAATTGATTTCGGCACAGTAACGCAACTTTTACGTATGCGATTGTACTGTCGGTGGTTGGAAACAATTACTGCCGTTCTATTTCATGCTAGATTTACCGCGCCTCTAAAACAAAGCCGCAGATACGCCGGGCTTCTTTCATCATTCGGATGGAAAAGATTGTACACCTTGGTCGAGAAAAAAGGGCGTCCGGGACCATTTCCATGAGAAAATTTCAAGATCAAAAGCTCGCGGTGTCAAACACAGTCAACAATTTGCCGCCTTACGTCTCGACACCGATGAAGACGTGGCGCAATAAAAGCAAGGACAAATTTTCATTGCAATATTTTATCTTTTAAAAGCTAACCAAGAGTACCGTTTCTGCGGAAGGTGGGTTTCTATTAAAATCGTGCGATTTTAAAACTAACGCGAAAATGCGATTATTTCTCAGAATTCTTTCGCAGTGTGCGAGCATACCTTATGTTATGAGAAAGTATCTTTTCAGATGCACAAAATAGAAAATTTGAATTACTAGTATGACGTGTAATAAAATTCAAATAATACTACTGCGACGAATAGTTACTTCAAAATTAATTTTATTTCATTTAATTGAATGGATTAATTATAATTTTCTTAATAAAATCCCAAAAACATATATGTGTATGTATTAGAAATATTGAATTTGATTATAATATATTTAAATAAACTGTTATATATCAATATTATGCAAAAATTTTAATAATCAAAACAAATGACGTTTAGCGCACCACTGCGTTGGATAACGGTCAATGAGTCGCTTTGCCACCAGTAGATTTGGACGTTTAGGAACGCGGTCGCGATAAGTCTCGGATATCTGTGGACCGATTAAGCAACAGTTGCGTGCGTGCACAAGCCGTTCCGTTGTGGTTAACGCCGGAAGTCAAGGTTGTGAGTCGAATCGTGAGTTTGCAAGTTCCGAACATGCAGGAATCGAATCCTTCGCCATGAGTCCATTTCTTTTTCATGAATAGAAGTTGGGAAATAGAAATGTGCTGTTTTCTACTGGGTAAACGAAATAAAAAAAAAGAGTAAATTTCATTCTATTTCTCTTTTTCTGATTATTTTTTTTATATTTATTATTATACTTTTGTTTACTTTTTTAATTATGAGGCTTTGAAATTATTCGGGAATCTGACCGTCAAGTTAAGTACAGTCGGGTCAACCAACAGTAAAAGCTCTACAAACAATATAAATTTATGGTAAGCTTTAAACATAACATATGAATAAGATGTTTACTATTGTTTGTGCAGTATAAATTATATTATACACAATATATATCGGTGTAATATTACAAGAATTTTTCACGATGTAGACCCATATAGTCTACTTCTAATACAATAGCGTCAGTTGTATCAGGACAATGTTTATTTTAATATGCAATCAAATATATTACTTTTCGATAGATGAATAAAAATAGTTTTACAATTGTCTCGAAATCGAAGATAGTTTCGAATTTGAGATCACTGCATCATTTACCATCCAAACCCATACTATTTTTTCTTACATGAAGTATAAATTGTGAATCATATATAGGCAGATAAACTAGACTAAAGTTTGTAGAATTTATAAATAATAATAATAATGAAATACTTTTTATTTAGAATGAAATAATCCATAGTTACGTCTGTTCTTGACAAATTGCACCAAATGCGAGTAAATGGAGAGTTATCCAACGTAATAATTTGTTTTTGTACCGGCATTTGTAAAATTCGTACGATTCAGTTTGTTGCCTCGCGAAGGGAAGCGCGACGTTTCCAAGGTATCAAGTATTTTTAGATTCGCGGATAATAAAACTCGTGGCTTAATTTTGGCCGGGACATTAAGTGATTGAATCCGATGGCAAATGTATCGCTCGGCCTCGCTTACTCGAGACATGCACCTAATTTCAATCCCGAGGATAGCGTCTTTTGCCATCGCGAATTTCAAGCGACTGATACGCCCGGCTCTTATTCTCCTTCGTCTCGTCTGTCGCCTCGTCCAATCGAGGCAAGACACGTTCTTTTCTCCTTTCATTTCGAATAGTTATACAATACGTGGGGTGACTTAAGGCGAGAGAACGCGCGTAAACAAAGTGGCAAGCGGGAAAAAAGCATTATTCTCGGATAAAAATATTCCTAATTACGTAAGCACAATGCAATTGGCACTCGCCAAACTGGGTGAATCCAGCGAACTGTGTGTAAACCATTGATAACAGCGTAGATAAAAAGTCAGTTTCAAAAGCCGTCCTCGTAAAAAGTCAATCCGATAACGATACGACAAAGTTTCTCATTAGCTCCACATTAGTCGCCTAAATTAGTCATCTTAACGAGTCACTATTTTCAGACACTCCATTACTTTCAGTAGTTATCGTACAAATTTTGTTCGCAGCTTCATAAGAAAACCTTTCTAAATCCAAATCTTCGTCTTACTTTTTGAATTTAGATCGCACGGCCCAGATAAAACCGTGGAGTATTCGCATTAAGAAACGCGAACCTAAGATAACCACAGTATTGATAATTCGATAATTTTCCATCCAATTACGGATAACGATGGTTAGTTCGCGTTGATAACCCAGTAGTCTGATTAAATAACGTACCTGCACTTTGAGCGCCATGTATCTCTCGCTCCTTACGTTGCGCACCGTTATAACGGTACTTTACTCACGCGGAAAGATTTTCCTAATCTTGTTTAAAATACACCTGCGTTGAGTTGGACCCATCGCGGTCATAAATCTTGCCATTCTGACTCGCGCCACCCAGACAATTGTTTTCGATTTTTCATGGAAACCCGAATGAGTTTTCCAATTTTCTCCGGCGTCACTTTCACTTACCTTATCTCGGGGATTTTTGATTCGAATAAATTGCAAGAACCACCCGAAAATGGCTTGGCGTAAACAGCTGCCATTCGGAGGCGATCGATACCAGTCGATAAAAGTATTAACTTTATTGGAATTTAAACTATGACGCGAGGAACGTAAGCTCGGGCGAACAAGTCCATTTTCAAGAAATCGGTCAGGCGAAACGTGTTTCGGGGCCATTTCACCTATCGAGGACTTTCTCACGATTCACTGGTATCACCAAAAACGCCTCGTGCATCTGGAAAACGTTGGTCTTGGGAATGGAAGGATTTTTCGAGGATATTGTGAGCGCACTTGCACCTTTCAATTCTCCCGGTCCAGGCCATATTTTCAGGCCGTTCCGAGTCATTGGCTCTATGAGGTCCGATAAGATACATCACGCGGGCAACCCGGACGGGTCCGCTCGAGCGTGGCGAAATCCAAAAACCAACAAACAATCGGCCGGCTCATTTTTATTGTTATTGAAACACGACTTCCGCTCGAGACAAAAAAAGGATCACGCGAACTGACGGAGCTCAAGCAAATTTAATTTCCGTCCGCATTTCCCAAACGAAAGAAAAATAACGCCAAGAAATTGGATTGGCTCCGCTCGGCTCCGTTCACGAAAAAGGATAATAATTGAAAGAGCGAAATACAATTATACCAGTTTTAATGAAACGTAATGGGTGCGTTGGGCGGTAATTCGATAACCGTTTTTCTCGTAAATTTTTCGTCTTTTTGTCTCCCTCCTCCTTTTTTTTGTTTCTTTTTTCGAATTGCCTTTTTAATTTGTTCCATTTCCGACCTTTCATTTCCGGCATCATTTACGCGCGTCTTCGTGGTCTAAAATGTGTCGCGGTTTTTGATACGAAATCCGTAACGTCAGGGGTTTCTCATGCGAAAGCATGGCGACAGCTTAGTCAACGCGAAACAAACACGCGCATTCGAATTAATTTGCCAGCTACAGCAATATTATTTGGCTCGCGGAGATAATCTCGACTTTATATCCTCGGATTCTATCTCTTAACACGTGTATTCGGGAATTGCGCAAAAATGTTCGGCCCGTTAATTCGCCGTTACTGTAACAATTAATACGCGCGAGTCCGGAGCGCGTCGAATTTTAATTTCACCGCGGGAAAGTAAAGGGGGAACAGGAACAACATAATTAGGAAATCAGGAAGGAGCAGTTTTTTTAGCCACCCCGAAATTACTGCTCATTTAGTAAGATAAATTTAATGTTAAATCGGCATTTGTAATTATAATAATTTGAAATTAAATTACAACGATAATTATGAAATATTACCGTGCATTTTATTTCATGCACAATATTAAACTTTTTAACTTTTAAAACTATTAATATAGAAAAGATAATAATAACAATAATTCACATTAAGTGTTCAACAATTCAGCCTTTTTGTGCCTCGGTATTAATGCGTTCATTTACTGACTCTTTTATTCATTCCCTTGTCCTACCGTTCAAGACAAAAAAAAAGGCAGAAGAAGAAAGAAAGAAAGAAAAGTGAAAATAGAGAAAAACGCAAGTTACAAAAAGCGTGAATTGTAAAGCAGAGAACATTTAATTTAGTTACGTTAAAATCAATTTTTGCATTGTCGTTCAACGATGTAGTAAGCGAAACCAGAATTTCCGGCGGAAAATCGCAAAACAGAAAACAATCTCGCGTCAGTCGTGAAAATTCAATAACTTTGTATAGAGATAAGGACAGAATTATATTGCAATTACTTGTTTCTTTTTGTTGAATTAAAGTGTCTCGTAGTCAAACATTCGTTTGCGCAAAATTTGCCGAGCACTGTTTTTTCGCGCGGTCTTGTGCACTTGAAGGGCACCCCTTTTTCAGACAGTCTTATAATTGAAGTCGTAGAATTCCACGATTATTAATTAGTGTAGCTCGGTTTCTAACCGTTACCACAAAATGCTCGCAATTTTATTGTAATATCAGTTTTAATTAATTATATATAAATGCATATATAGTTCAGTCTCAGATATCTATATTAATTAATTAACATTATTATCTCTTATTATTTTGACAGTATTCTCTTGTACAAAATGTTAAAATAAACTTCGAGGTTCGTTCCTTTTTAAAAGAAATGTAATGTCCTTTAATTTTAATAATGGTTAATTAATTGATACAAAACATATTGGTAGTTTTAATTTTCTCGCTTTTAAGTACACTTCATTTACTTTTAAATCAATCTAATATTAATTAAATTATGAATAATGAAAACCATTGATTAACTTTTAAATATTTTTGTCTCTATAGATTGAAAGTCATTTTAATTAATACCGGAGTAATATGTGAATGTTTGCAATGTAATGGAGTTATAAAAATAGTCGTATAAAAACATTGAAAAAGTTTAACAAACGAGTGATCAAGTTGTATCAAGTTAATTAAAAACTTTGTTGCGATATTTTCATTTTACTAACAGTAGTATATCAACCAATTTTTTCATTTATTGAATGAAAATCGCACGTGCATTAAAATTTACAAAAAAAAAATATACAATATAACGCAAAATTATTTGAAGTAAATTTTCAAAATAAATGTCCGATTAAAAAAGAAATTGAATAAATTTACACGAAATCACGTTTTGCTATTGATTTTTGAAGAATTCTTGGTTTTTTGATAATGTACTTAGATTCGCTTGTAAAGAAAGCCAAGAAATTTCTAATAAATTTTATCACAAGAAACATTCTTAAATGTATAAAAAGTTTTTATTGATTTAACAAAACATTATTATTATTTGTCTATAAAAACTATACTTTTACTTTGACAAAATTATTTCTCTGCGCTCAAATGCATTCCTCGTGTATGAACATTTCCTTTCCAACCCGTGTTATAATCTCATTCTAATACGATAAAAATGTTTAATGCAGCTTCGAGGATACTTGGTGAAATACTCCTCAAAACTTTTTAAGAATTGTTTCAGATTAATTAGATTATTTTTCCATTATTTGTACAAGCATTTATGTCAACTTTGTAAATTCATCATTCCACCGATCGTTTTACTCAAAATCGCGCGCAGCTTGGAATGTCGTAATGAAGAAAAGTTTGATATATTATCCATTCCCGTTTAATGAGCACGCGTCGATTCGCGTTATGTATATCGACGAACTTAATACGTATTCGGAAATAATAACCAGCCTTATTCGCGAAGTTTGTTCCGCGACGCTGGCACGACCGCCACGGGAGGACGAAAGGGACACTTATTTACGATCAGCAATTTATTATTCCGCGCATCACACTGTATATTATAAATCGGCATCCGCGCTCCACTTGGCTATGCTCCGTAAGTGATGTTTAACTAGCTGAGACGAAGGAAGTTGCGGCAACTTCTTAATTAATCCAACCATGCGCTTAACTTCTCAAGCATTTCTGGGCGGAGTTGGACGCTACTCTTAATAAAGGAAGGCATTCCGAATATACATTCGTTCGCCTGCACGTGCCTATACAGCCGTCGTAACGGCCAACGCGAATTCTTGTCTACGTAAGTTTTGATTAAAAGGATGTAATCCGACTTTGCTCGTCACGCGCCGTGATTCGATGCTTTAAACACCCGCAGGATCTCTAATCAACTTTTTGCCGCAGACCTTCGAAAAGTTACCGCAATTAATCATCCGTTCAATTAATTAATCCGTTTTAATCGAGATCTGCTTCCCTCGTACAGGCTGCGGCGTCAAAATCCAGACAAAATTCAATTTGAAATTCCCGCTACTTCGTACCACGCGTGGAGGTCGCGATTGGTTTGCTGGAATAGCCTGAAACATACGATAATCGGTCATTATTTCTCAATACTGAAACTAAGTATAGAGTATATGGTCTTGTAGAGTCTGGCCTTGATCTAGCCTTGAAACTATGGTTTTTTACAATTGGTTTGCCCGATCAGGACCATACTGGGATTGTATCAGGTAGTTGTTATTATTGATGATAAAATGTTAACCTGACAGGGTTCTGATTGGATTTCTTGACCAGACTCAGATATAGAATGTAACGTTATGTAATGATTCCAACCGGGAGTACTTTCTGTATGGTTGAAATCTGGTTTTCTGATCAGAACTACAAAGAATGAAAGTGTTGTTTTATTTATACATGGACATTTATATAGAAATGGGAATGAAAGTTCAATTCTTATCGGATAATCTTATTAATAATAACTTTATACGTTTTTAATCAAATTCTGACAGAAGCGCCGTATGTTTACTTAAAATGAAATCTTTTATTTTTCTGTCAAAGCATTTGAATTATTTTGAAATAACAGTGAGATCATAATTAAGCAAATAGAGGATTGCGAACTGTAATTAATATTATACATTAGACAGTCACTTTAATCTCAAGTTTAATCATAATCACTATGTATCGCAGTTAAATCTAAAATTGACCATACCATCTAATTAAACACGCCATATTTCTCTTTGAATATGAGTATAATAATTTTTTTAAATACTTTCGTTGTGTCGTTGCATAGAATTTATGTAATACTCAATACGAAATTTTTACAATACAATTTTAAACGGAAACTTATAGTATTTAACTACATTAACTGCAGAAATTTAAAGGATGATGTGGAATGTTTATTTAATTAAAAATTGCATAATTTGTTCGAAAAGTTTTAATGAGAATCGAAACGTGCAAAAATTGATTTGCAACTACTAAGTAACCTTCTTGATTAAAATTTGAAGTTAACTTTAAGTCGCGTAAAATTGTATTCATTAAAGTGACGTAATTAGAAAAAATGTTGCCATCAGTTTCACTAAGCGATTTACAACGGTAAATTGACTGAAATTTGATCAGTATATTCTGCAAATGAAATAATAATTACTTCTTTTTTTTATTGTATATAGACGAATAAATAACTATTATAATTTTTACACTAAAATATAAACGGAAATAACAGTGATATATGAATTTAATATTTAAAAGTAAAAAAAATAATTTGAACGAAAGTTTTCATTTATAATAAAATTTTGTCAAAGAAAGGGAAGAGAAAAGCGGGAAGAAGAAAAGATAATGAAAATGGAAATGAAAATTTCAGCGATGCGTCGCAAAAAGTATTCGTCACATCTTCGCGTTGTTTTCGTATGTAATTCCGAGGGAAAATACTGAGTGCGCAATTAGATTTCCCACTTCAAAGCCTCCGCGGACAGTTTGTCAAAACTTGGCGCGTTTTAAGCGAAATAGTTTGACCGCGCCTCTGACCCAAACAAGCTAATTTGTTTTTAATCACACGAACGATTAAATCGAATGAAAGCGCGCGCTGAACATGCGAGAAAATCGCGGCCGACTTATGCCAGTGCGCTTTCCGATGTTCAAGCCGCATGCTTAATCGGGTAAATGAGAACGTCAAAAACAATATTGCCAAGTTTTCCGCTTATTAATAACAACGGCGTCGCTGATTTATTAAATATATTATACGTCGCTGCGATGATTTACGCCCGATTATATAATATATTGGACGGCGGTGGTGTACATGCCGAGCATTTCGAAACGAGCGCGGAAGCATGACCGGCACGAACGAACGGCTAGGGAAAGCGGTGCCAGGGTCCTTGGAGGCTGACCAATTGTGCATACTAGTTGTTTAGTGCAGGTGACTAGTTCGTTATTAGTCTCTCGGGCTAATAGCGCCATCCAAGATGACATCTGCTTGCCGCAAATTGTCGTCATTTGATCGCTGCGAATTAACCAAAAATGTTAAATAAAATGTCCATTTTCACGACACCACAATGTGCTAAATTAATTTTCAAAAGCTCCAACAGAATTTAAAATTGACGATTATTAAAGTAATTTTCATTTCGGGGAATTTAATTTGGTAGTAACAGAGAAAACTTGTTTATGAAATGTATGACATTCTTTTAAATTAAAATTTCTTACAATTAAACATTTTTTATATTTTGAATAAATTACTAGTTTTTAATACTATAGTTTACAGTTACGACAACTATATTTGAAATTTTAGTAACCCTATAAATTTCTCTTTGTATATTAATTACTTTTCATTACTTATATTTTCAAAAATATTTTTTAAAAGAACCCAGTAAAGTTTCATATTGGTACTCAAATGTCTACTGAATTATGTACACGCATTAGCATAAGGATAAAATTCATCGTCGTATGCTGTTTGTGAATAATATCTATTCTGAAAAGACAAATTTTCATAGATGTAACAGTTGCAGTTAACGAGCGACGCAAGAAAAGTGGTGAACTATTTATTATTGGAGTACTGTATTCGTCATATATTCGTATAATATAGTCCATTTTTAAGAAAATGTAGGAAAATTTATTAAACTTTTTTTTCTTAGAGTCCAACTTTTATAATCCAACGGAGTAGTTTTTAAATATAATATTTTTTTAAACAGTTAACAATTAAATTATAAAATGTCGAATAACATTATTATAAATTTCTGTACGTCATTAGAAATACATTAAAATGTAGAAATTGCAATTTTTATATTTGCATATTTTACTTAAGCATCGTGAAATATACCATTTTTGGAAACTGCTAAAAGCGTTAAAGGTTTCCTTAAATGTGACATTAGCATAAATGTTCATGAATACTTTCTAAAAAGATAAGTTGGAAATTGAGTTGTAAAAAACCGCGGAAGGAAGTAATCGAAATGTTTGTTCCAATATTTATAAAGCATCATATCTTTGTACCTACGGTAATCGCGGTATGAAATCCATTTTTACGATGTTGAAGTAAAAGGTAACGTTAATTTTCGCAACATCAAACGTATACTTAAGACACGAAACATTTTTTGTCCGGTCTTATTTCGATTTTTATTTCAAATGCTCCACTTAACGGCGCTAGACGCTTAAGAGGCTCATGAACTTTTGAAGAGTCTAATCCTACTTTTATAATGCACTTCGTTTGCGACCCATGAAATGACTTTTCACTTTGCTGTCTATTTAGCAAAACTTTTCGAATCTTATTTCAAGAGGAAGATTATGTTAAAATACATTATAATATTTGATACTGGATTATTCTGCTTCAAATTAAAGGGAAATCTTACAGATTTTCGGATTCATTAATTTACAAGACGTGCATTATACCGATTAACATACAAATGAAAATTCCATTCATTCCCGCCAAAGTTCATTACATTTCAACGCTAATTAAATTGTTTTGTATATCTCAATCTTAATGTAGCATGCTCATTTTAATTAAGAAAAATTATTCCGCGAACAATTTACATGCACTTGGCTTCATAAAAGTATTCGCACAACTGCAAACGTAATTTTTAACTGCTTGTAAAAATGACTACTCGATAAGCATAGTTCACTTTTTGCAACGACAAAATAAGTACGGTATGTAATGTAACAGACGCATAATTATATAAGGAAATTAATATTTTACGTATAATACAAGTAATTATTGGTAATGAAACTTTAATGATTAATTTGAATACTAATATTATTGATATCGTAATTATTCATCAATCATACAATAAAATATTCATTCAACCAGCTAATAATAGACGCCAGTTCAATTACTCTCAACCAAATTTTAATCACAACATTAAAGGTTAGGTATGATAATATTAAAAAAAAGAAAAAAAAAGTCGACACAGAAAAAAGTTGAGAAATAATTACACCGAGAAAAATAAATAGTATATTTAGCAATAAATCCTGGAATACTGAACCTATACGTTCTTTGTATGTGTATCACTTATAATTTTTGGGAATATTTTCTATACACATTGTATAGTATTCTATGTTTATAGAACTGTATGCATTACATATACTTAGTTTTTCCATAAATTATTACAGTTACACCTACAGAGTACATATAGGTTCAATACCCCAGAATTTAT